>OX254009.1:38014748-38197248 GCA_946000715.1 Vitis cinerea var. helleri x Vitis riparia | reverse complement strand
AAAATATTTTTGTGGACCTGTATTTTTCACGTACGCCCTCACTTAATTGGCGAGACTCGCTTTTATTAGTGAAAAATTAATTTTGGAAAAGTTGAAGCCGTCACTTTTATTTTATTTTAAAAAGGAAAATAAAATAAGAAAGAAAAACCCAAAGAAGTGACTCCATAGGTTTTGGAAAAGTGTGTATTTGAAAAACTCGAGTCTAGATCCGAGGATCAGGTTATCTATTGGGAAGGTAGCTCTAAGAGGTAGCACCCTTCTAAACCCTAAAGAGGTCTCTACTGACTAAGTTGAGGGGAATGTGACAATTAATTAATTAATTGAAAATACCTAGGTAGATTGAGGTAATTTCAGAATTAACATACCAAGCTAGAAAGTCAAACCATGATCATAAAAGAGAGTTAAAGTGTGTATCTGAACTGCTTTTCAAGTGCTATCATAGAACATCAAAGTTAGTATAGAAATATAGTATAAAATATGTGTTTTATCTAAGCAAATCAAGCATACATCTAGGCATCCAAGGATGATATCAAGCGAGGATATAGTTCTTAATAACATACATATTCATGAAACTTTAAAATGGGAAGATAGAGAGCGTATCTGTGTAGCAAACGTTAGTGATTCTATAAAAATGAGGTTAATTCACCAATAATAATGATAAGATTAAAGAATAATAAATAAAAAAAATAACTAAACCTACATATATACACTTAGAATGTCTCAAGTCAAGGAAAGTTCACAAGTATGATCAAAAGTGACTAAATTACCAAAAGACAAGGAAATATTATTAAAAGGGTAGAATATTGGTTCACAAAATAAACTCCAAATAAATATCAAGAAAGATTATCTCACCAAAATAAAAATTATGTAACATCTTTAACATGTCTAGATAAACATCCAATAGGCCAAATTAATCGATTATATTCCAATCAACAACAAATTTATTCACAAAAGGGTTACTTCACAAAAAAAGTCAGCAAACGATTAGAATAGAAGACTGTTTAAAATAAATGTAAAACAAATACCTAGAAGTTAAGTTTTATCAAGAAATTTTTTAGAGAACATCTCATATATTTCTAGTTTATCATCTAAGTGACCAAATTAATTAACCGACCCTCATTTAGTACCAGATTTCATGGCGATGATAATAGGTCCAGAACAGAGCATCTTTTAAAGGTATTCAACAATTGATTTTTAAAAATAACTTATAGATGTCCTAAAATCATACGAAAATTCATAAAACTATATTAATGTATTTATGTTATATTAAAAAATAATCTTAGGAGATAAAACATTCATAACATATTAAAAAAAGAAAAGAAAAAAAGCATATCTCAGCTCTAGAAGAGCACTCATGCAGTGGGTGCAAGAATAAAAAATTATATCTTTTATTTCACAAATTATTTAATAATATTTTATACATTAAAAATTAAATTTAAGAAGTCTAGAATAAAAAAAAAGTTCAAAGAAATTAAAGAGATCATTTATTAATTTAATTTTGTAAAACAAGATTGAGTGTCAAAAACAGAACCTTATGAAAAATTGATTTATATCTCCTAATTGGAAACCAATATTTGACCCAATAAATATTCTAAAATCAAGTTCAATGAGTCTGGAATGTCATAGAATAGTTAGAAAAATATAAAAGGGTTTCTAAATTGCCAGATTCCAATTTACAGTTGCAGAAGTACAATGCACTATAATGAAAAATTCTAAACTAACTAAAATGAATTAAGATAGATCAAGACAAATTTCAAAATAAAAACCGCACCACCTAGAAGCCAATTTACCAAAAAAATATAAGAAATACTTAACTAAAAGAATGGGATCAAACCAAATCAAAGCATGAACTATAACCCCAAGGATCGATTAAATTAATGATGAAAAATTATACATGGACCTAAACTAATAGAATAAATTAAACTAAATTAAAACAAGAATTTTAAAGAGAGAACTTACCTTCCACCGTGTAAGAGGGGCTGCTGTTAGAACGCTCTTAATCCTTCCAATCTGATGCTTTATATGCTGCATGTTCTAAAAGAAAATCCGGAGACGTCCTCAAAGTGGCAGCTTGTTGTCATATTCTTTGTATGGTATGGTTGCCCTCCAAATTCATCAAAACGTGTGGATGCCTTTCACAAAATCTGGTGGTGCAAAAAATCTGTGCGTGGAGGGGCTTTTTGAGTAGCAGCTTGCTGTGTAAAATCCACGGAAGTAGCCTTGATGGAGATTTCTTGGTGCGTCAGTTAAAGATCCAATGCATAATCAGTCCGGTGCGTCTTATGGAAGATTTGGACATTCAATGCATGCAGTTCCCTATTCTCTAAGCAAAACCCATGAGAGATCATAGAATGAGAGCCTCATTCAGCAAAAGAAAATTCAAAAACCCTAGACACAAAGTCCTTGTACAGAAACAGCACCACCGTCCCATATTTCTTCTTCTTTTTCATGACCTTTTCCGCTTCTTCTTTTGGCCAGCCGGATAGGTGCGTGGACTGTATGCTTCCCAAAGTGGCAGCCGTGTGAGTGAATCTCCTTTACGTGGAGATGCGTGCTGAATCTTTCTTCAAAGGAGTGGTGCGTTCTCTTTCCGGATGGAGATGGTGCCTCTTCTGATACCGGAAACGCAAGTCGGAGAGGATTCTTCTCCCTTACTTGGAGAACGGTGCGGCCGGTTGATGGTTCTTCCCCCAAAGACGTAAATTTCCCCTAGACTATGTTGTAGATGGTGCGACCTGTGTATGTGTTCACTTGCAGGTGCGGCTACAACTCATTTCTTTTCCTTCAATGGTGCGGATGCACCTCCTTGCTTCAATTAATGATGTGGCTGCACCTTTTCTCTTTCAATGGTGTAGTTGCACCTCCCTTCCTCTGATGGATGCATGCTCCCCCAGATGCAGTCATGCTTCCCCAAAGCTTTTTCTGGTGCGGCCGAATTCGAACCCCCCTTCACGTGCTAAAAATTTTCCTCTCCAAAACTCCTCCGCTTTAATGGTGCGGCTGCCTCTCTGCCCTCTCTCAATCGATCTTTATCACTTCTCAATCAATCTCCCTCACGCTCAATGGCGCGACTGTCAATCCTCACGCTCCAGAATGGTCTGCAAATCATCCCCCTCTGCTAGAAAAAAAACCAAAAACTCCTTTCAATACCATACACGCTCGTCCTTTCTTCTTCCCCCTCTTGAACACAGCACCACTTTCTGTCCACATACACGCTGCATCATTCCCTTTTCACTTGCCAAAACCAGCTTTGGTAATCTTCCTTTTGGAAAAAATGACGCTATGCTCACTGGACTGATTCTCCACTTTTCCAAAAATAAAAATAAAAATCACAGCCCCTTTGGTAAGTTTCCTGAGCACAACCTTACTTCCCATAAATGTCTTGTTGACTCCACCAGCTTGGACATGACACCTCACCAGTCCGTGTGTCTTCGTCATTCCTTTCCAAAAAAAAGAATTCTAACCCTTTTCTGTATATTCCCCAGAAACCATCCTCATTCATCCATTATTTATATTCTTCTTTCATTCCTCGAATCCATCCTTCCAAAACCGGTGTGGTCCCTTTCCATGAGCTCTTCTGCACCTTCCCGTTGACTCCACCTGCATGGGAGAAACCACTCACCAGCCCGGAGAGAGCCAGCCAGCATCCGCGTGCTGTTGAATCACCTTCCCAAAAATATTCTCCATCCTGTTTTCCAGCTCCACTTTCCCCAGGTTTCCTCATGCCAAATAAAAAAATAAAAATAAAAATTTTTAAAAAGAAAGCAAAAATCCATGAAGTCGAAACCATTCCCGTCATTCAAAGTCAACATTCCTTTCACTAAAATTTCAAGAAGTCATTAAAAAGTATAATACATAAATAAATAAATATTAGACATATTTAATAAAAAAAAGAAATTAAACTAATGCAACATATAATAATAATCGAAATGTTAAACTCAAACCACCTAAAATAAAAAAATTCCTTTCATGTAATCATAAAATAAAATAAATAAACAAAATACAAATAATAATAATAATAATAATAATAATAATAATGAAATAATATAAAATAAATCAAAACTCACTTAATCCTAAAATCAATCAATAAAATAAATAAATAAAGGAAAACAAGAAAACAAATCTAAGTGTATCTAAATGGGCCTAAGTCTAAATTAGGGCTACCAAAAGTCGCAATGGGATTAGATGAATCCCTCAACCAAAGTTTTCAAGATGGCTTAGAAAAAATAAGTTATATGAGCAGTAATGGGCCACCAGGGAATTGTTGTAAAGTGTCAAACGAACACGTAATAAGACATGTGCTAATAGGACAAAATGGAGGGTCTACAATTTTATTGAGTTTAAACTATTTTTTATTTTCTTTCCTTATATTTTTCCTCTCTATTTTCTTTTCCTCACATTTTCTCTCAAATTTCCCAAGAAGCAAACATAGCCTAAAGGTTCCGACAATTTATAAAATTCAAGTAAATCCTAATCATTAAATGATGGTATTTACAAAAAAATATGAGTGATTGTGTAATATATTCTTCATATAGAGATGTGTTTGTTCAAATGAGATGGTAGTTAAATAGTGGAGTTAGAATGTAAATGAAAAAGAAAAATAATTTCTTTTATGAAAAATATGAGTAGAAAGGGGCAAAGGGTGAAGTGAAGAAAGCTTTTTACATCCCTAAGTTTTTTTTTTTTCCAACTTGATTTACTACCCATGGCTAACTATTTTTAGGCTTTATGACTGGCATTTAACCATGGGTGATTTAAAACTACCTAGAACAAAATTAAATAGAACCCCCAAGCCTAGTTGGACACGTTTATTAGATTTGTTCTTAAAAACCTGTTTTTAAGAATAATTTTTAAAAATAGTTTTCTAATGTTTTATTGAATAGAAGTCTATTAATTTGAGAACTTAAAATGTTATTAACTTATTTTCTATATTTTCAAAAAACTTTTATTTGTAGTGTTTTATTTTCAATTGTTTTTCATATTTATACCATTATTTTTTAAAACAACTTTGGGAAAAACAAGTGAAAACGACATAAACAATTAAAATATGTTTGGAAACTTGAAGATTCAAGGGTCAAGTTTATCCAAGCCCATGCCCAAGACAAGTCAAGATCCAAAGTCCAAACTTGAACCATGCCAATTGATCAAATTTTAGGCATCAACGAGTCAAGATCTAAGTCTACACCCTGGCTTCAACCAAGCCAAAAGCTAAGTCCATGTAATAGCTAAGACACACCAAGGTCCAAGCCCAACCCAAGATATGGCAAGATTCAAGCTCAACTCAAGATATGTCAAGATCCAAGCCCGACCCAAAACATGTTAATCTCCAAGTTCAGGTGATCAAGGAATGACAAGATCCAAGCCTAGCTTAAGAAAAGTAGAGGTTTAAGCTCTACTTTAAGACACATCAAGGTCCAAACCGAGGTTATGGCCTAAGGAAAGTTAAAAAATTAGAGAAGAGACTACACTCACAAACTCACAAGTTCATAAAAGTCAATTTCTTCCATAATTTTTTTGTTTCTTTAAAAGTTACACTAATCTTACTTAAAACATGAAGAAAATGCAAAGAAGACCTTCTATTGTTTTCCAAATGTTTCCAAACTTCAAAATACATGAATGCATCACGAAAGGCATTCTAGGATCCAACAGTAAAAGAGAATAAGACAAAAACATGAGTCCAAGAGCTTTTCCACATTGCTGGGTGAGAGTGTTTAGCTAGGTTGGCAATTCCGAACAAAATTCTTAAGTGTCCCCAGACTCGGTTTACCAATCCTTCTTTGGGCTACTTGACTTTGAAAACTAAGACTTTGCTAAGAGGCTGAGGTATGTAGCTGAGTGTGTGGTGATTGAATGCGAATCAACCCTGTTTTTAATCTTTAAATGTGTTAGAAAGTTAAGAGAAATGATTTTTGATGCAAGGCTTTTATTCCCCTATTTCTGGATCAATCCAACTAACTTATTTTTTAGATCAAATCTCAGCCATTAGATTAAGGACTTCTTTTTACACTTTAAAAAACAATTTTTTCTCATTTTCTAGGTAGAGACTGCATAAAATGTGGAGAAAGTTGCAACCACTCCATGTGTTCTTCATTTTCTCATATCTTTTCCTAATTTGGGGGTTTTTATTGCAAAGAAAATCCCATTCTCGTAATGTTTTCCAAACTAGTTTTTAATGGATTTTCTTGAGCAATAAATGGGTTGATTCATTGTTTCATTCATATCTCAGTCTCTCATTCTATTTGGGTTTGTGTAAAAACCCATTTTCTTCTTGTGTGGATTCAAGAAGAGGCTGAGATTGAGCTTGATGCGGACTCCAAGTGTGCTCCGGAAGATGAAGGTGAGAAGCTGAAAGTGAAGGTACTAGTTAAGTGGTCCGGGAAGGATTGGTTGGCTTGAGCTAGGTAAAACCTTGTACTCATTTTTATTCTTCATAGTGGAGTTTTTCAATCGATGGTAGGCCTGTGGTTTTTTATCTCTTCGAAGGTTTTCCACGTTAAAATCTGGTGTTAATTGTCTCTTTCTTTCACTCTAAACTTCGATTTAATTTATGTTTTTGATATCATTGATTACTTGGGCATACATGTTGAATGAAAGAAATATGAGGTGATATAAGTGTGATGATCCATGGAATATCCTTAATAATTTTTCTACTCATTTTGGTTAATGATATCATGAAGGAAATTGATATGAGTTGAGGAGATAATTATTCTTTTGATTTACTTTTTAGGATTGTTGAAGCATTTGCATGTGTATTGCATTTATAAATTGTTGGGAGAGTGTTGGCACATACATTCTTGCATGTGGATGTTGTGCTTTGTTGAAAAGTTGTTAGAAGAGAAGTTTCTTAACATTGAGAAAGTCTAAGGTTAGGTAATCTTTGTTGGGAAAATTTTTAAATTGTTCTACAACACCTATTCACCCCCTCTCTAGGTGTCCATTATTAAGATTCACATTTTCACTAGGCATCATGGTGGTAGGGGAAAAATGGTTCAAAGAAGATAAAAATCATGCTTGAAAACCTCTTTGGAATGCCTTTTTTCTGTTTTCATTTTTTGGGAAACTATGTTAAGAAAATATAAAAAGTGAAAAATACCCAATAAGTATCTTCAATTGTTTTTTTAAATCTTGAAAATATATAATATTGGAACAAAAATCACATGAAAGGCTTGGTGCAACTGATAATCTAATGGGAAGATGAATATCACAAATATAAAAATATGAATATAAAAAAATATAATATCATATCTATGTGAAATAAAATATCTTAAAATAAATTTATAAATATTTTTTATTTATTAAACTAGGGATTGTCATGAATGGATATATTTTTATATAAAAATTAAGAGTTTGTTTTGTAGTGTGATTTAAAAAAAGTTTTTTACTTTTCAAAATAGGAAAAACCATTTTTAAAATATATATACCATTATTCAGTAGTTGTTCTTTATTTTCAATTTTTAAAAATAAAGTAAAATAAAGAACAATTTTATATATATAAAAAAGAAGTAGAAATTGTTTTAACCATTTTTTAAGAACAAAAGGAAAACATAGATAAATTTAAAAAAAATTGGAACATAATATCTATTTTCTTCTCTTTCCACAATTCAGTATTGATGCTAATAAAAAAATCTTTAAATATGATCATCTTTGAATTACACATGTTTTTCTAAATTTCCCTTATCATCTCAAAAACCGATTTAATTATTATTAGAAAGTCATGAAACCAAATAAAATTATGAAGTCATAGACCAAAATTCATTTTAAGTGACTTGACTAGATATTTTCTTTGCATATAATCATATTTTTGCAATTTTGTCAATAGGCAAATAAATCATAAATCAAACAAGATTTAATGCATTGGATTTATTAATGAATCTAGTAATTTTTAAAAATGACTTGAAACTTAAATAGTGATATCCCAAAAATTTATAAACAAAAATTGGTTTAAAATGATTCTATTGATTCTCTTCTATATAAAACTATATATATATATATAAATTTTTTTTCACTACATAAATAAATTGCAAATTAAGTAGGACTTAATGTTTTGGATTCAATTATAAGTTTAGTAATTTTTAAAATAATTTAAAATTTAATCATGATCCAATTAATACCAGAAAGTTATAGATAAAATTTTAGTTCACAATAAATTTGTTATTTCTTTTCATTAATTATATAAATTTTCTCACTAGAGAAATAAACTTCAAATCATGTCATATTTTGTATTAAATTTATTAATGAGTTTAATATGTTTTATAAATAATTTCGAATTTAAAAAATTGATCTAATATATTAGATATTAAATCAAAGTATTTCATAATACTCTATCTTTAATTGAGTACTAAATATATGAATGTAATGAAAAACTTGACTCATTTACTTGTTAAAAAAAAAGTTAAATTTTATTTGTTTTTAAATTAAAGATTTAAATAATTATAAATTTTAAATTATTATTATTCATTTTTAATAGAAAAAAAACCATTTATGCTTTTACGAAGAAGTTAATATCCATGTTTTTATAACATACTTTGTGCTTTGATTATAATATTATTATATTTCTATTCTACAAATAATAAGAAGTAATACTATCAACCTCTCAATATTACATCTTAAGTCCTTGAGTTATATGATCAATCGACTTACTTTAACTCACAAAATGCATATGTTGAATTTCACTTAAAGAATTACTATGATCATAGTTTTCCTGATTACATGTCCTTAGGATCTCTTAAAGGGACATGTTGTCTCAATCCCATGAAATATCATAATACCTATATTGAAAACATATGTTGCCACCAGCTTCCATTGATAGTAACCTAATTCGTAGAGAATATATGATTACCTTAAAGTCTCCCCCATAAATCAAAATCTCCTATTAACTACAACACATGCTCAATGTTGAGAGTTTATGCAGTATAGTAGCTTAATGAATCATGATTATCTGATAGCTAATGTCATCATTCACTATAGATCTTGTCATATAATCATGCACGCTAGTGTGCTTACCATGACAAAACCATCATGATGACTAAGACAAGCCATTTCTTCAATTAGAAAGTTATGCACCATAGTCTTTGATGGATTGTCCAAATTCATGAATCAATTATGAACCACTCATCTCCTTCCAAAGAATTAATGACTTGTATCTTCTATGCAACTTCTAATGCGCCGAAGTCATGTATAATACAAGTGATATAGGTGTGGATGTTTTGATAAAAAAAATTAATGCAAAAAAAGATAATAAATGAAACTAGAATCATAAATAAAAAAGTTAATTAATTAATCTAAAATTAGTCACAAAATGTCTTGTTTTTTAGGGCTTTATCTCAACAAATATTGGCTCCCATTGAATTAAATTTTGAAAAGAACTCAACATTAACTTTAATATCCTATGATATTAGAAGATAATATAAACTTGGGTCCATGACCTACTATCCACTATATTCAAACTCACCATGTTCGTAGTCTAACAAAGTATATACTATTAACTTCTCAAAATTACTTCTCTAATCCTTGAGCCTTAAATCCTCCTATTATGTGATCAACTAATATACTCTAACTTTGTGAAAACATATATCGAATTTAGGTCAAAGAATACGATGTCCATAGTTTTCCTAATTATATGTCCTTAGGATCACCCATAAGATATCATATGGCCTATATTAAGAATACATGTTGCCACATTCCTTAATTAAGAGCGGCCCAATCCTTAGGGAATATATGACCACCTCAATGTCTCATTCATAGGTCCAAGTCATTGAGGACTTCAATATTAACTTAATATTTTTTCAAGGTTGAGAGTTTGTATAACATAGTAGTTTGGTGAATCATGACTACTTGATAGTCAATATTATGTTTCATTGAAGTTCCTATTCAATGTGTAACTATATATATCAATGCATTCCCCATGAAAAAATCATCGTGATAACCAAGACAAATCATTCATCTAATTATGAGATAGTCCATTATAGTCTTTGATAGATTACCTAAATTTCTAAACTAACTACAAACTTCTTAATCATCATTTTGTAAAGAACCTATAACTTGAATATTTTGTGTAACTTTTAATGCATCTAAGTCATATGTAATGTAAGTGATAGAGGCGAGAATGCTCATACAATAATTAATGCAAATAAGGATAGAAAAGGGAACTTGAATTATAATAAATAAATTTATTAATAAAATTTTATTCTATCCATAGAAGCACAAGATTTTTTTTCCTAAGCAAATCATTCTTCATTGCATAAGCCTATAACAACTCATTTCCAAATGCTTCTTTTGGAAGAGTACAAGAAAAGCCTATGGAATCCATTGTACTAAGACCCATAAGATCATCCAAGGATTGAAAATCGGGACTCAAAACTAGTCATGATCGCATAACTCAAGAAATCACTTAGGAAAAGAAAGGATTTTCGCTTGTTGGATTTGTAAAAGAAAGAATAACATTTTTTCAATGGTTCTAACCTAATTTATATAAGATTACAAAATACAAACTAATAGTATTTAATTAAGTTCTTGAGCACAATCTTAAAGTTCGGCTACATTCATGGAACTTTTTGCAATCATACCCTCTTAAATTCCTAACCCAATCTTGGAGTACCACAGAAAGCTTAAAGATCATTAGTGATTTTATAAAGGATCGATATTGACAAAAAAGAAGATCATTAACCACTAATCATGTTATTTAGAGAATATTCAATCTATTGAATCAAATCATATCTTTTATAACAATAGCTTAACCCTTTTCACTCTTGTACATAAATTCGACTCAAATGATTTTGAAATTAAATGTAACATGCTATTAAGTGAATATGGTCACTCAACTCATAAAATTTCACAAAAAGATGATTTAAATTCACATTTTTTTAATAACATTTTTTTTTCTTTTCGATGTAAAGAAATTGCAGAAAGTTTTTTCACTTGGAACCATATTGCATTCTCATGGTAATAATTTGGAGTTATTTAAACATCATTTTCATTTATTAAACAGAATCAAGAGTTTCTTTAGAATAATCTACAAAATTAATTGGTATTGATAGATGGGGTTTTAACTTTTAAGAATTAGACAAAATTTTGTAGAAAAGTTTTCCAAATTTTAAAAGATTTGCATGTGGAAGTACGACTTGATATGTCTCTTCCTAGACGTGAATTGCATTGGCAAGGAAGCTGAGAAGTTTAATCACGCCAGCGTTTTTTCTCTGTTAAATAACCAAGGATTGATATTGATGACATCCATTATCATTTCAAAACCCATTTTCTCATATCGGCACGTTTTTCTTTTTTTCCTATTTCTCAGTATCAATTCAATACTAAACAAATTCACTACACGTGCATAGTGGAAGATGAAGCCTTCTAGCTAGATATTGATCCAAACTGATACTCACCATGTGCCCCAAACTGATCCAAATTGGTTTTCAACAATATACAACCACTGCATGACTTTTTGCATGGTAGAGAAACTTTTTAAAATGTTCTATCAAGAATAATTCTACCATAAATTAGGATTTCATGTCCAACTTTTTTTATTTATTTATTGAAAAGATAAGAATTTTAAATGAATTCATTTTTAAGAGGATTACAAATAATAAATTTGTTTTATTAAAAAATAAGTTTAATATAAAAAATAAATTGGCCTTTCGAATAGACGATTTAATTTAAAAATAAGATAATAGACATAAATATGGTATTATTATATTTATTTTTCAAATAACTATTTTTTAATAATATTTTTTGAAAATAATAAAGAAAATTCCTCCAATGACACTGAAAGTTCCGCCCTATAAATACTATGGAGCTTGCCAAGCCATTTCGCTCATACTTGCCAATTCATCATTCAGGGTGTTCTTTCATTGTTCTAAGGAAGTAGCATGTCTACTCAAGTCTCAGAATGTCCTCTCGTCCAAATTCCTAAACCCGAAAATCGCCCTAGGGCGAAGTTTCACCCTAACATTTGGGGTGACTTATTCATTACCTACACTCCCGAAGATGAGGTAATTCAATGAAAATATGTGTCAAGGTTAATGGCTTCTCAATGTGTTAATTGGTAAAATTTGTTGGTACAGGTTACACGTGCCTGCAAAGAGAAGCAGGTTGAAGATCTGAAAGAGGAGGTGAGAAGGGAGTTAATGGCTGCTGCTGGTAACCCTTCCCAACTGTTGAACTTCATTGATGCGGTGCAACGGCTTGGGGTGGCATACCACTTTGAAAGAGAGATAGAAGAATCATTACAACATATTTATGATAGATTTCATGATGCCGATGATACAAATGATGATCTCTATAATATTGCTCTTCGATTTCGACTACTGAGACAACAAGGGTACAATATTTCATGTGGTAAGAGACCAGGGAATCAATTATCATTGCATAAGTAAAAAATGCAACCGTCTTATCGTACAAAGGGTGTTATTATGCAGGTATATTCAACAAGTTCAAGGATGGGCTTGTATGAAGCTGCACATCTCAGGGTTCATGGAGAGGACATACTTGAAGAAGCACTTGCTCTCACCACCACTCACCTCAAGGCCATGGTAGAAAGTTTAGGATACCCCCTTGCAGAACAAGTTGCTCATGCCCTGAAGCGGCCCATTAGGAAAGGTTTGGAGAGGCTAGAGGCAAGATGGTATATATCTATCTACTAAGATGAAGCTTTCCATGATAAAACTTTGCTAAAGCTGGCAAAATTAGATTTCAATCTAGTGCAGTCACTGCACAAAGAAGAGCTAAGCAATCTTGCAAGGTTGGTTTTTAAATCACCCCACATGCACTTGTTCATTCTTATCTGTTTGCTGTATGCTGATCACATTAATGTATTTTAGGTGGTGGAAAAAATTAGACTTTGCTACAAAGCTACCTTTTGCTTGAGATAGATTGGTGGAAGGCTACTTTTGGATAGTTGGGGTGTATTTTGAGCCTCAGTATTTATGGGCTATACGAATTTTAACCAAAATAATTGTCATGACTACGGTTATAGACGATATCTATGATGCATATGGCACACTTGAAGAAATAAAGCACTTTACAGAAGCCATTGAGAGGTTTGAAAACGTGGAAATTACCAATCTTGAATGCCCTATTATATGTATTTATACATACTTTAATCAGGGTTACGTATTTTATTTTCAGGTGGGATATTAACAGCATAGATCACCTTCCAGAATACATGAAACTCTTCTATGTGGCACTCTTAGATGTGTACAAAGAAATTGAGGAAGAGATGGAGAAAGAAAGATACCAATGTCGGGTTCACTATGCGATAGAAGTAGTAGGACATCTCTAACTCTGCATTTTACTTCGTACATTTAGTCTCATATATACATAGATATAACTTGGATGCATGATCTTCAGATGAAGAATCAAGTTCGGGCTTACTTTGCTGAGGCAAAATGGTTCCACGAACAACACATTCCAACAATGGAAGAGTATATGCGTGTTGCACTATTAAGCTCAGGTTACTCCTTGCTTGCAACCTCGTCTTTCATCGGAATGGGAGAAATCGTGTCAAACGAGGCCTTTGATTGGGTGATTATAAGAGCTTCAACTGTGATTGCAAGGTTCATGGATGACATGACATCACATAAGGTATGGTCAATGTACATGTGTTTGCCTCCAAAGACAAGAAATTGAAGGTTATTTTTTATTCCGGGAAAATATTAAGAAAAAAAAATTAAGGAAAATGATTTTCTCACATTTGATTGTCTTATAAAAAATATGAAAGAAAATAAAATATAATTGAAAATAATGAAAAGCTTATACATTTTAAAATTATTTAATCCTCATATTAATGAGTTAAAATAAGTAAAATGAGTTCAAAGTAATAAATAAAAATAATTTATTAACTTTAAATCTAATTTTTATATTCTTCATTTTTTTTTTCCTTTCCATTTTTCCTTTTTATTTTCTTTCTCTTATATTTTCCTTTAAATTTTCCAAGAACCAAACATAGCTGAAGGGGTGGGCTTAGCCAAATCAATTAGTTATAGGTTATTAACTTATGTATTAATATACATTCAGTTTGAGCAAGAGAGAGGGCATGTAGCATCAGGCATTGAATGTCACATGAAGCAATGTGGTGTCTTTGAAGAACAAGCATACAAAGAGTGACCCATTGAATCATGACTATATCCACTATTTTGATATTCAAATTTGATAGAGATGAAATTGGAACAGTTGATCTTTTTTTCTTTTTTTTTTCATTTCTTTGAACTCCGCAAGAATTTGTTGATATTTCCAATTAAATCTTCTTGTTCCTAGGTGTTCCATAGGAATAAATTGCTATTCCTTTTCCTAGCCATGTGCTCTAATCCTCTGAGCTACAGGCCCCACCCTGTCTCCACTGGATCTGTTCCCGGGAGTACCCTAAAAAAAAAAAAAAAACCTTTCCTCTCCCCAGACATTTTTGGTTAAGAAGAAGTGAAAGCGCATTTCTCTCTATAACTATAAGAAGGGTGCGTTCCGAGGTGTGAAGTGGGAGAGAAGGGATGTCATAATTGGGGTTTTGAATAAGACGACCTTTCTTTTCATTTTTTTCTTTTTCATATTTAAAAAGTAATAAGAATGACAATGAAGCTTCATAAGGTCTTTCTGTCTAGGTGCAGGTAGTCCGCATCTTCACAGACATGTCTATTTCATCGAGCCTCTCTCCGAGACAGTGCCTAGATCGTTACGCCTTTCGTGCGGGTCGGAACTTACCCGACAAGGAATTTCGCTACCTTAGAACCGTTATAGTTACGGCCGCCGCTTTTTATGAGGCACAAGCCGAAGAATTTGTCATGGAAGCGGAAGAACTACTGAAACTGCGTGAAATCATCACAAAGGTTTATGTACAAAGAACGGGCAAACCCTTATGGGTTGTATTCGAAGACCTGGAAAGGGATGTTTTTATGTCAACAATAGAAGCCCAAACTCATGGAATTGTTGATCTTGTAGCGTTTCAATGAAAAAAGAAAGGATTTCGTGCAAATCTGTGATTTGAGATCTTCTTACATCTTTGATAATTTTGTCATCATCCAATTGTTCTCGAATGGGTCCATTCAACGATGTAAAATATCACAATGTGATAAAAGAATCAATTAAAAAAGATACCCCAATTCCAACTAGGAATTCGTTGGGTCCTTTAGGAATAGCCCTTCAAATTACGAATTTTTATTCATTTTACCATTTAATAACTCATAGGTCTGCCTTTGGCCTAGATCAACTTAAGTTAAATGGAGTCTCTATCGTTCTGATTAAAGAATCAAATATGAAACTTCATACACCTTAAAGTTCATAGGACGAAAAGAGATTTTTTTTTAGGTCCTTATACTCATTAGGCCTAGCATTGAATAGACTAGGTATTCACCTTATCAATATCTCAAAATGATGGTACACGCCAAGAAATAGGCTAATTCAGCAGCTTTTTGTTCCATTTCTCGTGGCGTCAAATTCTCATCAGTACGAGTCAAAGGAATGGCCCCCTGGCCTCTAATTTCCATATAAAGGACAAGGATACGACATGCATAAATATCCTCTTTAACTGCTATTCTGATGGACTAAATATCTTTCATAAGTAATCGGAGGAAGATCCGGCGATTTTTTCCAGGAAATCCCCAACGAAAAATACACACTATTCCTTCTTTTCTATCGAATCGATCATAACCACTACCTACCAAATTGTGAATGCATGGATGGACATTAACCAGGAATGCCTCAAACCTACTGCTGTTCCAATGCCTCTGCTTTCTCGTGTTCTCAATCTTTCACGAGTCATGGATGTCATTTACAAGGAAGGAGATGGCTACACACATGTTGGGAAAGTGATGAAGGATAATATTGGATCTGTACTCATTGACCCCATAATATAAATCATTGTAATAAGGTGTGTGAGAGCTAGTTCACAAGATTTACTATTACATTATATCTTCTGCTTGCATGTATTCCGTTCTTATTATAGTTATTCAACATAAGTATTCATATTTAGAGTCTAACTAATTAATTTTGTGAAAAATTATGTCCATTTGCATGAAAAACAATTGAATGAACTTATCATTTTATAAGTTCATGGTTTCTACAATTTTAGGTGTGAAAAATACAGATATTTCAGGTTCAATATATTTATAGGTTGAAATTTTGGTCCATAAACATTTTCTAGATCAACTGTGGCCTATGACATAGGAAATGGAACATACAATAACAATTCACATGGTTGTGAAAAGGAATTTACAATTTATTAACATGAATCGTTGGGTATGTGGAAGCTCTAATACCAATTTGTTGGAGTAATGTGTTAACCGAGAAACACACAAAATTACAAAGAAGATAAAATTGAGGAAAATTAAAAACTTTTATTGTATTCCATCACTTTTTCTTATTCAAATATTACATAATTACTTATTCCAACTTGCTTTATAACTACCCATAGCTAACTATTTTTAGGCTTTATAACCGGCTTTAACTATGGCTAATTTTAAACTACCTAGGACAAAACTAAATGGAACTCCAAATCTTGTTTGGAAATTTTTTTAAAATCTGTTCTTAAAAAAATAGTTTTTAAGAATAATTTTCTAATGTCTTATAGAACAAAAGTTTATTTGAGAACTTATGTAAAGATTATAACAGAATAGAGGTGGTGGCATCATCCAGGTTTTCGTCGAACTTTCAACAGCTCTTTTCTATTGTTTGATTTTGAATTTTTCTCCAAAGAAAGGCTTTGTGATTCATATATGTGAACTTAGTGGCAGAGTTACAGGAAATTGCTGTCCAATGGAAGCTTCATTATCACTTGATGGTGCAGTTACATGAAGGTAAAATTAAATCCACATATGACTATCTAGTTGTAGCTTTACTTGATGAGTTGTGTTATGTGCAAAGGAAAATCGGCAAAACTCTCGAGAGAAAGAAGAAGAAAAAGAGTTAGTTTCATTCTGATCATTCAAAGTTTGGTATAAATATGTCTAACCACCGTTAATTTCAAATTTTGTTAATTAGTACCCTTATAAATTTATTTCGTTTATTTGATGAGTTGTGTTATGTGCAAAAGAAAATCTGCAGAAGTCTTGGGACAAAGACGAAGAAAAAGAGTTCATTTCACTCGAATTATCCAAAGTTTGGTATATTTACACCTAATTAACCACTGTTGATTTCAAATTTTGTTAGTTAGTACCCTCGTAAATCTATATGTTAATTATATGAATCCATTACATATATTATTGGTGCACGACCAGCAATGTCCTTTCTGATTAGCTTCCTCCAAGTGAACAAGTGTAGGTTTTTATGGGGCACGCCCCTTTGAAGCTTAAGTTAGTTTGGAAGAGATGAACAATAGCTTCTTAGAGAGTTTTTTCATACTTGGTTCTGATGCCTGATGGCTATTTATCCTAACCAAGTTGCAACGTTTCCATACGTATTTATTGCTTTAAATGCCAATAATTGGTTTTATGAATAACAGTTTTTGGTTTAAAGTCTGGCGTTTTTGTCCATGAATGTTGCTAGCGTGTTGGTTCAGTATTTACTGCCAGTATTCATTACTTGAATGATGTCCCCATAACATTTTGGCCATCTGTAGTCTAGACGGGGAAAGGGATTCATGCGAGACAGACGTGGGGATCCCACATATATTATGCATGAAATTAATACCTTATCTAAACACATTCCAAAGCATGATCTAAACAAACATGATCGTACATCCTTGCTTGGGGACTTGATCAGTCTCTGAGTCTGAAAATATGGTGGAAAACCAAGTTGAATGGAACCCGAAAGCTTAACTCAAAATTGGAACTGAACTTGTAATGAGCGACCTGCCTTGATCAGTTAGGATCAGTTCAGTGTTGGGCCATCCACCTTGACGTACTGAGATTTTCAAATCCAAGGCTCGATGAATAGGATTCTGCAATTTGCCTGCACTAAATTAACTTGTTTAACAAGATTTTCACTTCCTCAAAACTAATACTATGCTCAAGGACAAGGTATGATCCATGCAGATGCAATAAACCAAGTCCTAAATGCTTGGGCAAGTACTGACCCATGCGTTTTTCAACTAGGTAAGTTGGAAGATTGTATTTAACAATATTAGCTAGATGGGTTGCCTATGAGCATATGGGCAGTGGAATATAATGGTTTTTGGTCCATTGAGAATTAATTCTTCACATCCAAAAATGAAAAAGAAAGAAATATGTTAGGAAAATCCAACAAAGAATAAAAGCTACTTCAATCTTTTTGCTGCATGAACTTCACGAAGAGAGGGGAGAACTTACCAATAAGTCTTGAAGTATTCAGAGAGAACTTTTCAGGAGCAGAAGCTTAACCATGGTCATTGGTGGATCTTCTCAACCTTCAAGGCATGGTTGCTGACCTACCTCAAAGCTATCACTTTCAACTCCAATTGGTCCTTCATGATCAAGGCTTTCGGCAAGAAGATTATCATGTTGATCAGATCAAGCATATATAAGATGAACTCCACATTCTTTCACCTTTAGAGGTATACCACTGTGATAGCCTTTAAATGAAGCAGTCAAGTGACCCCATTCATTGGAGAGGTACTTCTTTTTAAGCGCAACCTTTGGATAATACCTTATCCACACTTGCTTGGATGAACCACCATTAAAGTAGCATTCACAAAGGGGTGGTGCAAATGCAAGAAAATCTACCCCTCCAATTTGATCAGTCAATTTACATTGTAACGATAAGTGTATGTTGCATCAATTGGGGAACTCTCAAATTCATCATCAGATTCATTCTTAGGTGTATGAGCATATTCCTTCTAAGATTTATCATTAAACTTATTCTCAGATTGCTTCTCAAATTCATGGCAAGATTCAGCATCAAGTTGAACATAGACCGTACATAAAGCAAATCCTAGAAACCCCTTATCCTTGTACCAATTCATAGGAAGCTCTATTGTTACTGCACTTCCTTTCTGATAACTGAACCACTTCAGAATTGCTCAACTTCCAGAAGTCAGAATATTAAATCCCCTGGTGACATTGGAAAATGGATCGTTCTCTGGACAAGACAAACAGCTCCTTGATTCCAACTCCTGCAAAATAGTACCATGTAAATCACGTGTCTAGATTAATAGTTGTGTTCCATGAAAATCATATCTGAATTTTCCATTTGAAGTTATTGAAAACAGCAGAAGGCCATGACTGCCTCCTCCATGGTGACAATGATGGAATCGACAAAGTCTTCAGGCAGATGCAGTGGTGTGCATCTACACAGTTTCTACTCGATGGAAGCTCTGGGAGGATTTGAAGCCTCTTGCAGAGGCTCAAACTGAGGAATCTTAGACAAATCACCCCAGATTGCTCGTTGTATTCTTAAGGAATAGAGGTTTGCGTTTTGAACAGCGTTTGATACCAAGAGTCCCATGACAACCGAAATCACTGTCCTTCCAGATATCAATTGATGCATGTAACTCTTCTATAGTTGTCTTATCCAAATAAAGCTTTTTCAAAATTTCCATCTTCCCTGTAATTTCTGGAAACCTCTTTAGGTTTCAACAGTGAGTGTAACAGAGACTTTTGAGGTGTTGCAACTTACTAATACTACCAGGAAAACCTTCAAGGCCTTACTAATACTACCAGGAAAACCTTCAAGGCTAAGGCTTTTGCAACGTGCCAAATTCAAAACTTCAAGCACTATCAGATGTCCAATTGATGAAGGTAGCTCTTTTATAGTTGTCTCATCCAAATGAAGCTCTTTCAAAATTTCCATCTTCCCTGTAATTTCTGGAAACCTCTCTAGGTTTGAACAGCCAGAACACTTGATGTTCAAGACATTTCAACTCACAAATGCTACTTGGAAGACTCCTAAGCGTTTTGCATCCTGTCAAATTCAAGAGAAAAAGAACTAGTAAATAATTTTAACATTGATAGGTGAGCTTTAAGCAAAGTTTTACTACCTTTAGGTCATGCTTGATTGACAGGAGAGGATATGTATATTTTAGGATATCATATCCTATTAGAAAGGATATGATTTCCAATGGAATATGATATTCTAAGTTAGCATATCCAATAGGATATATCATGTTATATTTAATTTGTGAAATAAATAAAAAATAATATAAAATGCATATTATTTTCAATGTTTAAAATAAAAATTATATTAGATTCCGATATTTTCTATTTAAAAAAATGAAATTTCTCTTATGTTTAACAATATTTATGATTAAACTATTTAAATTTTATAAATAAAAAGTTTTATATTATTTTATTCAATATATAAGAATAATTTATATGTCATATATTAATATTATTTTATAAATATTTTTTTAGTTTTTCTTTTTTAATCATAAATTTAATTTATATTAAAAAAATTATTTTACAAAATGTGTATATAAAAAAATAAAAATAAATAAAAATTGATAAAAAAAAAATAAATTTGTAATTTATGGGATATGCATATCTCATATCTTAGCATGAAATTAACATATCTCATGTAAAAAAGATAATATTTGATTGAACATATGAAAGAATAAGTGATAAGATGACTTATCATATCTTATCGTTAACCAAACATGAGATAGGATATAATATCCTCTCTCTAATCCTATCTCATGTTATATCGGGTCAATGACTTTAAGAGTTAGTGTTTTCAATGTTGGCATAGATGAAAATTTTGAGATTTTTACGAGATTTTGACAATAACTGAGATTCATGACCTTCAACTTTCCATGAATTTGAAATAAAATAAAATTTGTTTTAATAAATAAAATATTTCATGAAATTCATATTAATGTCAAATAATGATTATACCTTATTCCCTTTCTATAGCTATCTTATGTTGTTGTATCTCAAGTCGAGTGAAATAAGGCTATCTCTAGGAAAATTTGGTGGCAAAGATTTCAAATGAAGATGCCCTTTTTTTTTCTTTTTTTTCTTTTTTCTATGATGCATGATGAATTTGTCTCTATTATATATTAAACCCTTTTATGTTTTAGGGTTTCATTTTTTAGGGAGTGTGGCTACAATTGAGAGATGATGAATTTTTTTTTTTCTTGTGATGCATGATGAATTTGTCTCTATTATATATTTAACCCTTTTATGTTTTAGGGTTTTGTTTTTTAGAGAGTGTGGCTACAATTGAGAGATGATATTTTTTAGAACTTCACCATTGTAACCCTTCTCGTTCATTTTTTTATTAGTGGATTTTTGAATGTTAGTGCACTCCATGGATGCAAGGATCACATTGATCGCTGACCCATGTTAAAAATCTTGTCTTTTTCTTTATTTTTCTCTTCGTGTATGTGTGTGGTTTGATTAATAGTTGCAAGATTGTATTTAACATTATTAGCTAGATGGGTTGCCTATAGGCAGGGGAATATAATGGTTTTTGGTCGATTGAGAATTAATTCTTCACATCCAAAAATGAAAAGGAAAGAAATATGTTATGAAAATCCAAGAAAGAATAAAAGCTACTTCAATCTTTTTGCTGCATGAACTTAGCAAGGAGAGGGAAGAACTTACCAGTAAGTCTTGAAGTATTCAGAGAGAACTTTTCAGGAGCAGAAGCTTAACCATGATCATTGGTGGATCTTCTCAATCTTCAAGGCATGGTTGCTGACCTACATCAAAGCTATCACTTTCAACTACAATTGATCCTGCATCATCAAGGCTTTCAGCAAGAAGATTATAATGTTGATCAGATTGAGCATATATAAGATAGACTCCACATTCTTTCACCTTTAGAGGTGTACCATTGTGATAGCCTTTAAATGAAGCAATCAAGTGACTCCATTCATTGGAGAAGTACTTTTTAAGTGCAACCTTTGGATAATACCTGATCCACACTTGCTTGGATGGACGACCATTAACATCGCATTCACAAAGGGTTGGTCCAAATGCAAGAAAATCTACCTCTCCAATTTGATCAGTCAATTTACATTCTAAACGACAAGTGTGTGTTGCGCCAACTGGGGAATTCTCAAATTCATCCTCAGATTCATTCTTAGATGTATGAGCATATTCATTCTGAGATATATCATCAAACGTATTCTCAGATTCATGGCCAGATGCAGCATTGAGTGGAACATAGACCGAGCATAAAACAAAACCGAGAAAACCCTTCTGCTCATACCAATTCATAGGAAGCTCTGTTTTTACTGCACATCCCATCTGACAACTTATCCACTCTGGAATTCTTTGACTTCCAGAAATGAAAATATCAAATTCTCTGCTGACACATGAAGGTGGTTCATTCTCTGCACAAGGCAAACAGCTCCTCGATTCCGACCCCTGCACAAAAGTACCATGTAAATCACATGTCTAGATTAATTGTTGTGTGCCATGAAAATCATACCTGAATTTCCCATTTGTATTAATTGAACACAGAAGGCCATGTCTGCCTCTTCCATGGCGACAATGATGGAAACGGCAAAGTCTTCAAGCAGGTGCAATGGTGTGCATCTGCATACTCTATACTTGATAGAAGCTCAGGGTGGCTTTGAAGCCTCTTGCAGTGACTCAAACCAAGGAATCTTAGCCCACAAAGTTGACTGTTAATAGCAGGAAAACTCACAAGATCATTGCAAAATGACAAATCCAAATGTTCAAGCTCTTCCAGATATCCAATTGATGTAGGTAGCTCTTTTATAGCTGTCTCATCCAGATAAAGATCTTTTAAATATTCCATCTTCCTGGTGTTGGTGGTAAGCTCTTTAGTTTTGAACAGGCACATAAACATATACTTTTAAGGTGTTCCAACTTACTAATACCACTTGGAAGACTCTCAAGGTTTTCGCAATGTTCCAAATTCAAAAATTCAAGTGCTGTCAAATGGTAAATTGATGAAGGTAACTCTTTTATAGCTGTCTCATTCAAATGAAGCTCTTTCAAATTTTCCATCTTTTCTGTGATCTCTGGAAACGCCTCTAGGTTTGAACAGCCAGAGCACCAGAGACATTCAAGGCATTTCAACTCACAAATGCTACTTGGAAGACTCCTAAGCTTTTTGCACCCTGTCAAATTCAAGAGAAACAGAACTAGTAAATAATGTTAACATTAATGGGTGAGCCTTAAGCAAAGTTTTACTACCTTCAAGACTTAGAATCTTCAAAGCTGGCATAGATGGAAATTTTGAGATTTTTACGAGATTTTGACAATAACTGAGATTCATGACCTTCAAGTTTCCAAGAATCTGTAACAAAATAAAATTTGTTTTAATAAACAAAAAATCCCATGAAATTTAAATTAATGTCAAGTAGAAGTATAACTAAATAATGATCATACCTTATTCCCCTTCCAGAGCTGTCTTATGTTGCTACAACTCAAGTCGAGTAAAATAAGGCTATCTCCAGGAAAATTTGGCGGCAAAGATTTCAAAGGAAGATGCATTAGGGAATATAATTTGGGCATTTTCAGGAAACCTGCACTGCTGAGCTGTATCTTTTGAATTTCTTCTGTCCCCTATAAACCAAAGCACAAGATAAATGAAGCATAAAATTAGCCTAAAATGATATAATATATTAAATTATTGAAGCTTGCTCAAACACACACACACACACATATATCTTCAGCTACAACTCAAACTAGATTAATGCATTTTGGCTCTTACCATATTCCTTGTCAATTGAGGATACACATCCTTGGAGTCCTGCAATCTGCTCCTTTTACTAGGCTCGTGGGGATTATTTTCATGAATAAGTTTTTGACCCATTTGTTGTAATAAATCATGCATGTATAACTTATTGTTTGAAATTGTTACAAGACACATATCATGAAGAACTTGAATTCCACTTTCTGAGCCCAACCCAAGACTGTCAAGTATTGTTGAAACAGATTCCTCATCTTTCCCCTTTAAAAGGCATACAACCTTAAGAAAAATCTCCTGCTCTGTAGGAGTTAGTCCATCAAAACTTACTTTTAATTCATTGTAAATTTCTCCATGAGTGTTTTTTCTTAGTTTATGCAATATACATTTCCATTCGGTTATTGTCTTGCCAAAAAGAGAAGAACCCAACACTTTAAGAGCTAAAGGATGACCCTTAACATATCCTACAACATGGTTCACAAGACCAACATAATCTTCTTTTGGAAAGGTTTGTTTAAAGGCATGCCAACTGAAGAGGTGAATAGCTTCCTCATGAGTTAATCCTTTAGATTCAAATGATGCATCTAATTTAGCCACATTTAGCAAATGTCTATCTCTAGTTGTAAAGATAATTCTACTTCGGAGGCTAAACGAATCACGTAATTTAACTAAGTATTCTACTTGGCTCAACCGATCAACATCATCAACAACAAGAAGAACCCTTTTATTTTTTGTTCTTCCATGTGTTCCTATTGATGCATCATCAAGTAGCTGCTGAAATTGTGGTAGATTGAGATGATGACCTCTTGAATTCTCTCCAACATTTGTAAGAAAGATGGTACTCTGGAAATGATATGAGATTTTATTGTAAATAGCCTTGGCAATGGTAGTCTTCCCAATTCCACTTATTCCATTTATCCCAATCATGAGAACCTTATCCAACTTAAGATTTATCAACGACAACAATTTTTTCAAACGAAATTCCATTCCAACTGTGTCATAATCAACTTGTAGAAGCTCACAATTCAATCTTCTAAGAATATCAGTGATAATTTCCTTGATAAGCTGTGACTCATACCTGCTAAAATACAAGAAACAAGCAATGAGTTAGAATTAGTCACAAAATTAGGGATATGAAGTAGAGATAACTATGGTGCCAAGTGTCAAGCTGCCAGTTTGCTCTCCGTGTTTCCCAACTTAGCAATCTGAAACTAAAAGCTCTTCTCTATAACCCCTACTTTGGCCATTAGTAAAGGCTATCTCCCTTCTCCTTTTCTTTCATAAAGGATCCTCTCATCAAGGGAAGAATCCTCTGGGTCATCAACCAGCTCACATAAAGGTTAAATCTTCTCAGCATCACGGAATTATCTTAGGAATGTAATATATTTCCTTCCTACTACATATCATCGTAATATGTTTCCTTCCTCCTCTGTATCATTTCTAAAGTGTAGATATATACTTATGTTAGTCAGTCGCCAAGAACACAGCAGATTATTCCCTTGAAGTCTTCCTCCTTTATGGTATCAGAGCAGTTCCAGCAGTTACTACTGGAACTGCCATTCCTAGCACGTTAATATTTGGATCATGGAAATTACTACAACAGAGAAAACAATCTAATTTCTCCATTTTTGATTTATCACAAAACTAAAGAGGAAATATGAGAATTAAATTTACACAAGGAAATTGTTGTGAAATCAATCAAGGAATCCATGACAATGGTTACAGAGGGCAAATATCTTTTGGTCTGGATGTCATGTTCTTAATTTTATGGAAAGGGCTAAATCCTAATTTAATGGGTTGAAACCATATGGAACTTATCTTTAGGTCTAATTCTTCAGAACATAACAGCAAAAATTCTATGATAATCTACCCTAAATTTATTATTATTTTTGTGGGAAATCTGTTTCAAACAGGTTTGATACAAATGAAAACTTGTTCATATCCATCCCTAAAGTCTATTTCGGTGCAAGAATTCACATTTGTGCCTCATTCAAACTCGTTGAACTAAAGTGGAGTTGGATAAAATTTCTGAAAGGAAGGTGATGAGAAGTTATAATTACTGATTGTGAAGAGGCCATCCCACTAGATTGGATGCTTCCCTCAGGGCGGCCCTCCATCTATTCACCTTCTCCTTCGTCTCCTCGGCGTCTCTTTCATGACTCAAAAATACTTCACAACTTCCGATCTGATCTCGCACTTCTGATGCATCAACATGGTAGAACACCGGCATAACCATTCGACCCGGTTTTTTCATAGACTTAATTATGGTTTCCAGCTCATCTAAACACCACCTCGAAGAAGCATAGTTCTTCGAAAATACAAGGATGGAAATCTTTGATTCTTCAATAGCTGTCAAGAATTCTGGCGCAATTTCTTCCCCTTTCTCATGTTTTCCATCGTCTCTGAAGGCAAAAAATCCATTCTCATCCAAAGCTGTATAGAGATGATCGGTAAAAGTTTTACCAGTGTCTTCTCCTCTAAAACTCAAGAAGACATCGTACTTCCATTGAGGGGCAAAAGTAGAATCAACAGACGCCATTCAGAAGGGCGCGGTTGAAATATGTGAGGACTGTTGATAACAAGCGCGCAACAAGCACCCCATATATATATCATAAGGCATGGTTTGAAATATTGGGTAGTCGAATATATTTTGACAAAAATATTGATATTGATAGGCGAGAATTATTAAAAATTTATGAAAATATTTAAATATATATATTTTATAAGTGAAAATAGATATATTAAAATTATTTTATAAGGATAATTGATATAAATATAATAAAAGATAATGTTTATAAAAATTTTTTATTTTTATTAAAATATGTTTATTATATTTTAAATAAAATAAATAAATTGATTTACAAAAAATATTTTATTTAGATTTAATTTTAAAAATTTTATTATAATTTTTTTGTAATTAATATTAATTTATTTAAATAATTAAAATTATATTAATAATTTATTTTATCCAATTAATTTTAATTTATAAAATATTAGAACTTCATTCATTTTTTTATATTTTAATAATTTTTAAATAAATTTATATTTTTAATACTTTAAAATAAAAAACATTTAGAATTAAATAAAATTAGAATGATAAATATAAAAAAAAATTAAAGTGAAGTGATAGTAATTTTTAAAAATAAGATTAATGAGATAAATAATAATAATTAAAAATAAAAGAATAATATAAAATAAAATGATGATATAAATTTAAATTAAAAGATAAATTATAAAATAATAATAATTAAATAACACAGATAAATAAATAAAATGATTTCCCAAAAAATTAGTAATTTTATCAAAAAAAAAAATAGTAGAAAATCCATGATATATTATTGATAAATTGGGGATTTTTTTTAAAATTGCCTTCCTTGTACTTCATATCACCAAAATATCGGTCAAATATTATTATTTTTCAATCATCTCTAAGATTTTAGTTAAATATAATAAACTTCTATTAATTTAAAAATCCGAGAAATGTCTCCCTTATTTTGAATTAAAGAATCCAACCTGTTAAAACAACAAATGAAAAAAAAAAAAGACTTTTGTTGAAATTTGGTAAGATTAAGTATATTTAATTAAAACCTTAGGAAGTCAATGAAATTAAAGGTTTTTAAATAATAAAAAATAAAATATTTCCTTTAAGAATTTTTTTATTTGTTGTTTTAGAATTATTTTTAAAAAATAACTAAAAATAATTTATTATATATAAAAATAATTTTAAAACATATTTAAAAACATTAAAAGCTAATAAAGAATATTTTAAAATCTCTAATAGGCTTTTGTACAAAATTTTAGATATAGATAAATATGAAAAATAATTTTATAAAAATTATTAGAATTATTAAAAAATTTATAGTGATATTTTTATAAAAAAAAATTAAATTATCATTAGGTTGAAGTATGTTATAATCTAATATGATATTTATTTTTTGATTGAACAGAAAAAATTAAAATATTTAATATTAATTAAAAATATCTTATTAATATTAAATAAATTGGTTATCAAATAAGTTTAATTTATTTGTATTAAGGGATCTAAATGGCTTAATTTTATTTGAGTGAAAAAAAGTTAAATATTTTAATTTTTTTTATTTACCCAAATGTTTTTGCTTTATTCACCCAGGATACAAACAGCATCTAACACGGACCACGTCAGCTGAAGATGATGTGACAGGTGGCACTTCGTTTGCCTTTCCTTCACTTTCGGTAAGGTGTCAGACAAGCATGAAAATGAACCTAAGTTTGAGATTAAAGATAAAGGAGAATGAATATAGCTCGAGTTGTACTAAATTATTATAAAATTTTATATTTGTATTCTTTTTTCTTTACTTATTTATTTTATATATAATTGTATTTATATTATTTTATTATATATTTGTATATATTTGTTTCTTATATTCATATGGTTTAAATTTATAAAAATTAGACCATTACCCTTTTCATCCTCTTTACGGTGATTACCATAGGTTAGATTAACCTAATTTTTCTTAACAACTTTAAAATAAAAATTTTTGAATTAAATAAAATTAAAATGATAAATATAAAAAAAAAAATTAAAGTGAAGTGATAGTAATTTTTAAAAATGAGATTAATGAGATAAAAAAATAATAATTAAAAATAAAATGATATATAAAATAAAATGATGATAAAAATTTAAATTAAAAGATAAATTGTAAAATAATAACAATAATTAAATAACACATATAAGTTTTAAAAAAAAATGGTTTCCCAAAAAGTTTGCCAATTTTATCAAAAAGTGGTAGAAAATCCATGATATATTCGACAATTTTTTATTTATAAAATCACCTTTCTCGTAGTCGATTTCTTTTAACAATATTTCAAATCCATCGTTCAATCCTTGGTGTTCGATTCAATCTTTATATCGCCAAAATATTGGTGAAATTTTTTTATTTTTCAAACATCTCTAAGATTTTAGTTAAATATAATAAACTTCTATTAATTTCAAAATTCATCAAATGTCTCTCTTATTTTAAATTAAAGAGTAAGGTGTGTGAAAACAACAAATGAGAAAGAAAAAAAAAACAACTAAAGATATTTGTTAAAATTTCAAAAGATTAGGTATATTTAATTAAAATATCAAAGAGGTCAATGAAATTAAAGGTTTTTAAATAATAAAAAAGAAAATATTTCTTTTAAGATGTTTTTTTTATTTGTTTTCTTAAAATTATTTTTTAAAATAATTAAAAATAAATTATTATAAATAAAAATAATTTAAAAATATATTTAAAAACATTGAAAGCTAGTAACGAATATTTTAAAATCTCTAATAGACTTTTATACAAAATTTTAGATAAAATATGAAAAAGAATTTTATAAAAAATATTAGAATTATTAAAAAATTTATAATGATTGGTTTTTTATAAATAAAAAAAAAAAAAGAAATTATCATTGAGTAGAGGGTACAAGATTGAAGTATATTATAATTTAAGGTGGTGTTTGGTTTTTAATTAAATAGAAAAAATTAAAATATTTGATTTTTTTATTTAATTTTTTTATTTAATTAAAATATTTTATTAATATTAATTAATATAATTAAAGGGAATTTATAATCCTAGTTAGTTGTATTAATGAATTAGAAAAAGGCAAATGATTTTACTTTTCTAAATACACAGTATCTAACACGGACCACGTCAGCTGAAGATGATGTGATAGGTGGCACTTCGATTGCTTTTCCTTCACGTTCGGTAATCAGACAAGCATGAAAATGACAGGCCAAAAGATACAAAAATTAATTCATATTTTTTTACTGCCTTCCGGTACAGGGATTCCCAAGTGATAATGTTGAAAAAAAGTAGAGAGGACCGACCTTCTAGGAAGGACACACGGGCTTAGCTGGACATATTTTGTATCGTTAGGAAAAAGAATTTAATAAACCGATATATTATATAAAATTTATAATAATAATAATAATAAATTAAAATATATATAATTAAAAATTTTAATAATATTTTAAAAAAATTAATAGTCAAATTAAATAATAAAAATAAATATAAATATATTAATATATAGAATTTTATTAAATAAAATATATATAATATTTAAATATCAAGAAAACTTATAATATTAAAAGTATGAAAAATAATATAATTGATGTTTGAAGTGGAATGAGCCTTTTTAATACTATTAAAATAAATTTAAATAAATCTTATGAAAAATAAGAATTTTGGGTTATTTTCTAAAATGTTTAAAAATCCTTGTTGGTTGTAATTCATTAATCAATTTTATTATCTTAAGTCATGAATGAGACTACGAATATGAAAACCATTCTTTTCTCACATCATAAGAGTCTTGACCTTCGTTTTTACAAAGAAAAAAATATGAATAACCTTAAGAGAAATGATTTTTTGTTTCTTCAAAAAAATTATATTCTTATTTTGTTTTAAGGAAAAAAAAAACGTATTCTTCACTCTTTGTTTTTAAAGAAAAAAAAAACATGTATTCTCCTTATAAAAGGGAGATACCTCTAATGAAAATCTAATTTTATTCTCTTATTACATTCTAATTTTCTCTTTTTTATTTTCTTCTCCTTTCACTTTATAATTTTACAACACGTTATTAGCACGATTAGTCTTTATAAAAGAAATAGAAAGATTTTTCTCTATTCAGAGAAATAGAAAGACGTTTTCCTTTTCAGAGAAATAGAAAGACGTTCTCCTTTTCAAAGAAATAGAAAGACTTTTCTCTTCTTTCTCATAAAAAGGTATGTGATAAACTTATATCATGATTTTCTATTTTATTACCCTTTGATCTCTATTTTCATTTATTTTATTTGAATACATAAATATGTATAATCCCTAAAACCAGAAGTTATTAAATAAATTATAAATTATGGGATAAATTCATAACTAGAAGTTATGAAAATATATGTGCAATCCTTATAATAAAAAGTTATGGGGAAAATTATAAAATTATAAATACAGAACCAAAAGTTATGTATATGATCCCTAATTATTTAGTTATACGGTATAATTGGAAGTTATACAAAACAATATTATATAGCCAGAAAGTATAAAATAAATAAATAAATGTTCATAGTCTGAAACTATGTATAAATCTATATAATGAAAGTTTATAACTTGAAGCTATGCACAAATCTACATAATGAATAGTTCATAGCTTAAAGTTATGCACAAATTTATATAAAAACAGTTCATAACCTGAAGCTATATACAAATTTAAATAATTCTTGTTTTGACAAAATAATTATGGCCTAAAGCTATGAAATATATTAATTTTTAATTTCTTTAATTTTTTTTAATTATATTATGTAACTAGAAGTTATACATAAATAGTTTATAGTCTGAAATTATGTACAAATTTAAATATTTTCTTGTTTAAACAAAATAATCATAACTCAAAGTTATGAAAAATATTAACTTTTAATTTTTATTTTGTACTCACTTATTTTTCAGAACAAGAATTATGGAAAACAATTTTTATTAATAGTTGTTTCATATCCAGAAGCTATGCATACAATTTCTAATTCTCTTGTATAACCACAAGTTATACAAAACAAAATTGTCAATGAACAACTATGTACCTAGAAGATACATAATTTTTTTAAATTTTGTTATATAACTAGAAGTTATACAAATATTATTATTCATAACTTGAAGTTATGAAAATAAGAAAATTACTATTCTTTGTGCTAATCAAAGGTTATGCCAAAGTTGTTAAGATGTACTTTCTTATAACTAGAAACTATAGAGAACAAAATTATTAATTAACAATTTTGTACAACTTTATGAAATTTATATGACCAAAAGTTATAATGAAATATATTATAGCTTGAAGCTATGATAACAAGCATATAAATAATATTTACATATTATCAAATGATTAATATTTTGTACATCAAGTTATACAAATAGGTAAGTGTTTGATAGTTTTTATAAATTTCTATTATTAGAAGTTATACTATCATTAGTAGAAAAATTTACATATAGATGTGGAATTTTGGATTGCATGATGTTTTTGTATTAAAGGCGATAGTCTGGAATATTTTTTTATTTTAGTTGTTTAATACACAATAATCTTTTGATTTAGAAAATTGAGATTCTTTGGATACATGTGAAATATATGACTTGGTCATATGATTAATAAATTGATTTTGCATGTCAATTTTCTTTAAGACATGTTGTAGACCCTTTTGGAAGTGAGGGGGACCCCGGGAAGCTTTTTTCTTTTCCTTCTCCTTTTGCATGACATCTGTGGAAGAAGAGAGAGAGGGGGGGGAGACCTTCCCATGCATGGCCTGAGACGTGGACAATAGGGTAAGAGACATGGCTGCCCATGGGAGTGGCTGGGGTTTCCCATGCTAGCTGACGAGGGGGAATAAGAAGGTGGTTGGGGGTTTCTGGAGGGCAGAGACACGGGGGAAAAAGGGGACAAGCAAGACGAAGGGAAGCGGGACCACCTTCAGCTAGAGAGTTCAGGTATGGCCATCTCCTCAATTCTGATCTTTCTTTTTCGCTATTTTTCCTCAGTTCGTGCTGTGATTCTATTCTTCTCTGTCATTGGGCTTGTTGATTATTGCTTTGGCACCATTCTTTCCAAACCCCATGCGCGACTATCCCCTGTAACCTCCACGTGAACACCCACTAGCACCCATGCTCGTCCCTGCCTCACCCACGTTCTCCTCCTCCTTCAATGGGCAGAAGTTCACTTGGTGCCACCCGCATGCTTTCCCCGCCTCCGCCGAGGCCAAAGGTTGCGCCTCCACCCCTTCACGTCCCCTTGGACAGCCCCATGATCGCCACCCTACCCATCAGATCGCCACCGCCGGAGAAGGAAGCCCGTCAACCGATGTCATCGTCTGCCACCTTTCTCCCCATTGAGATCATCATCTCGCGACAGCGAAGGAGGCGAGGCTTGCAGCGCCGTCGGCGGTGGTGGCAATGCGACCACCAACGAACGTGACCGTCTCCGCCACCTTCCTCCTCACGCTTGCCACCATCTTCCATGGCCACCGTTTCTCTCAGCCATTCACCGTCGTCCCCGCCGTCTTCGCTGGCGGCGCGCGAGTCTAAGGCATTCCATCTCAGTGGTAGCCTCGCCCCTCGTCCTGCCGGCGGCAGCAACCTCCTCAGGGGGATGTAGCCCTGGCGGAGAAGTAGGTGTTGGAGGGGGGTTGTTTGTTTTGGGCTTGCTGATGGTGTTTGTTTTTGGGCTTGCCCATGTTGGCTTTGCCTTGGGCTTGAATTGAGACACCAGGCCCAAGCTATGCTGGTGGTGGTGCCTTAGGCTTACCCATGGTGGCGGGTATGGGCTTTAGTTGGAGCCCAGGCCCAAGGTTGTTGATGAAAGGCCCCTTTGCTCCCTATGCTAGCCACCCCCATAGCCCAAGTCCATGTTGGGTTAGCCCATTTGGCTACATCATGTCTAAACAAGTTTTTAAATCTCTAACCTTAGTAAATTATTAACTTATTCATGTTTTTTTTTATATTATTATTCTTATTTTTATCTTCTTTTATCTTCACCAATTTAGTTAGCTCAACTTAAAGACAATTAAAAGACAAATTATTATTGTTAATTATATTTTTATCTTGAAATTTATACTATTCAATTTCACTAGTTTAAACATTATGATTGTTAATTATTATTATTATTTCGTACATATCTATTTATCATCTTTTAAAATCTCACTCATTAAAGTTAAATTCTAATCCTTCAAAAACCTCATATCTTAATCCAATCTTTCAATAATCCGTTTAAATCTCATTTTCATCAATTAAGAGTTATTATCATATATTTATCTAATTATTCAAAGTCTTACCCTTTCAAAAATCCCATGTCTTAATTTAATTTTTTCTATAATCGGTTTAAATCTTATTTTCATCAGTTAGAATTATTATCATATATTTACCTAATTATTCAAAGTCTAACCCTTAAAAAATCCCATGTCTTAATTCAATTTTTCAACAGTCCGTTCAAACCTTATTCGTCTAAATGTTATCCTCCTTAAGTGGAATTATTATCATATATCTATTTATTTATTTAAAGTCTAATTCTTAAAAAACCCAACGTCCTAATTTAATTTTTAAACCCTAAAAATTCCACTATTCTTTTTTATTCGTTTAAATGTTATTTTCGTTAATTAGTATTATTATCCTATATTAGTTTATTTATTTAAAATCCAATCCTTCAAAGATCCAATGCCCTAATTTCATTTTCCAAGCCCTAAAAGTTCCACTATTCGTCTAAATGTCATTTTCGTTAATTAGGAATTATTGTCTCATATTTATTTATTTAAAGTCCAATCTTTCGAAAACCCCATGTCCTAATTTAACTTTCAATCTCCGAAATTCCATTATCCGCCTAAATGTTATTTTCAGCAGTTAGAATTCTTATCTCCTATCTATTTATTTATTTAAGGTCCAACTCTTCAAAAATTCAACGTTCTAATTTAATTTTTAATCCTAAAAATTCCACTACTCACTTTCTATTCGTTTAAAATATTATTTCCGTTAAGTAGCATTATTATTCCATATTATCTATTTAATCTAATCGTTAAAGTTCAATTCATCAGAACCCGACTTCCAAATCTAATTTCCAACCTTAAAAGCTCCACCGTCCATATATCGTCGTTTAATGATTATTCTCGTTATTAATGTTATCACATCCACTTACTTATTCAATTATTCATATACCAAAGATCTTATCTCTAAATAAATTCTTAAGTTTTCAATCTCTAAATTCACATATTCAAATCTCTAAAATTCCATCTTTTGCAATTATTTATCTAAACTTTATTACTTCATCATCATTATTATTCCATCCCTTTACTTATTCACTCATCCACTTATCCCCTTATTTAAAATCCCGAACTCCCAAATCATTTTCAAGTTTCCAACCTCATTCAAATTTAATTTCTAAAAATTCTCATTCTCACATTTAATTCTTGAAAGTCCGATCTTCAAATGAACTCTAAAATCCCAATTTTCTTTAAATAACCTTCGAGACTCCAATTTTTCAAATGAATTTCAAAAATCCGATTTTCTCTCAAATAGCTTTAATTCCATTCTGGTCTTCAAACAATCTTCTGCTCCTCTTGATTTTGATAAGCATGAACGAATTTTCCATAATTCCGAATAATGGAATTTATGGGATTAAGTCATGCTAAATAAACGGGCTTTGGTGGGGGCCCAACATGGGTGACTTTATGATAGATTGATTAATTGTTTGATTGAACTACCATACATCCTGCTCTCTGACATGCATGAGATTATTTCTTAATTGTACACTAACCCACTCTCTTGATAGCGCATTGATCGTTTGATGCCAAGGTATGCCCCACTCCCACTTCAATCGTTCTTTATTGAGTGTTTTGATTCTCATATGTGCATGATCAATTTGAGTATCCATTGATTTTCCTACTGATTGCCATGTCAGCTTCATTTTATTAGTAGAGACCCGACTTTAGGGACTTAGAGGGTACTATGGTCTTTACCGTATCTTCCCAATAAGTAACCTGACCCCCGAACCTGATTCGGTTTTTTTCGTAGATCACCTTTTCCAACATAAGGAGTCGCAATTAGAGTTTTCTTTCTTATTTTGTTTACCCTTTTAAAAATAAAACAAAAATAAGTGGCGACTCCAAGTCATTTTCTTAATCAATAAAAACCATTTTTCAAATTAAAATCGAGCTCACCATCGAGTGGAAATCGCATGAGCCGAAATACGGGGTCCACACATGTTTTTATGATTGAAAAAATTTTGAGTTATATATATATATATATATATATATATATATATATATTATTGCATGTTGCCACATATGGTATTTTTATTAATTATATATATATATATATATTATTTTGAAATTACAATAGGTTCAATTATTGTTCTCAATATATTATGTTATATCTTTACATATATGCTCAAATGGATTTGTAGTATTTCAATTACAGTTTTGAGACAACAAGATACTTTAAATCATGATATGTTCTCTTGAAATTTTGATTTATGAATTAATTTTTGCACATTGATTTAGATCATAATAATATTTTGAATAAAATTATTGATCTATCACTACAATTAGTTTGATTATTGAAATACTTCCTTGTTATTTCATGTATAAATTGCTCCACACTTACAAAATCAAATGTGTGAGATTATTTAAGAAATATATAACTTTAAATTATCTTTTCATATTTGATTTATTGTGATATATATATGCTCTCATTGCTTTTATACAAGTTATTAAGTTAAGTCATTATCAATGACCAATATTTTTCATTGATTTTAACTTTTTCTCTATGATAATATTTCTTCAACTCTATAAAGACGAGGTCTTTATGACAATGTTTTATGACTTGTTACTTTGATAAAACTTATCTCATTAATTGCACAACATTGATGACAAATAATGTTAATACTATATTAGGTGATAGAAACTTAATTAAAGGCTCCAGAAGAGCTTCTACTATGTCACTAGTAGTATTTGATTCCATGTAAATGACACTTTATACGATGATAGATCCAAAAGAATCTTTTAAGACCAACTTGGTCCCCCAGGGTAAAAGGTTGTATGGATGTACATTATAAAATCAAAAGTTTTTATTTAGTGACTAGTCTACCTATACCTTTAAAAGGTAGAATGACATGTTGTGCTTATTATCATTTTAATGAGATAATTTTCTTACCGTTAGGGGGAGAAGAGCCAGTTATAGAAGAACAACATGAAATTATTTGGAATGCATTGACTTTGATTTATCTTGATCCTCGTACCAATCAATGTGAATTGGAAGTTTAAAAGATTATTTATTTGCAAAATCTTGCAAATCAATTACAAGATGCATTCGTTGATATAAAGAAAGTAACAAAGTCACACGTGTCAGCTGTGAACATCTTAACACATATTGATGTCCCTGAAGAACAATTGGAGAATGCCATAGCAAATGAATCTAAGACACGCTTGAAGCATGATAGACCTATTGGCTCAAAGGATTTAATTCTTAGAAAAAAAAATGAACAACATATGAAAAACTTAGTACTCCTAAAGAGTTCACAAATATGAAAGGGTCAAATGATGGAACCCAACTTGATAAACAATTAGCTCCTGAAGAGACACAAATTGATCAAATACTGGTATCTAGAACTGGAGAGATCTCAATGAGTCACACGGGAGAAACAAAGTACCGTAGTGACATTATCATAGATAATATATTTGCATTCCAAGTGGGTATGGACATCATGAAAAATGATGAATATCAAGAACCAGAAACTGTGAATGAATGTTGAAAAATGAATGATTGGCCAAAATGGAAAGAAGTAATCTAAATAAAGTTAAACTCGTTAACAAAATGAGAGGTATTTGGACCTGTAATTCAAACACTTGGAAACATAAAGCTTGTTGGATATAAATGGGTCTTTGTGAAAAAAACGAAATGAGAATGATGAAATCATAAGATATAAAACATGACTTGTTGCTCAAGGTTTCTCTCAAAGACCTGGTATAGACTATGAGGAAACTTCTTCTCCTATAATGGTTGCAATCACACTTCGATACTTGAAAAGTTTAACAGTCTCTAAAGGACTAGATATGCGTCTTATGGATGTTGTTACAACCCATTTATATGGGTCTATAGATACTAACATATATATGAAAATCTCTGAAGGATTCAAATTGCCTAAAACAGCTAATCCAAGACCTTGAAACATGTACTCAATCAAACTACAAAGATCTTTGTACGGATTAAAGCAATTCAGACATATGTGGTATAATTGTTTAAGTGAGTATTTGTTAAAAGAAGGATATGTAAATAATTCAATTTGCCAATGTGTTTTGATCAAGAAATCAAAATTTGGGCTTACAATAATTGCAGTGTATGTGGATGATTTAAATCTTATAGGAACTCCTGAAGAGCTCACAAAAGCAGCCAATTATTTAAAAAAAGGAATTTGAAATGAAAGACTTGGGGAAAACAAGATATTGCCTCGGCTCATAAATCGAGCATTGTTCAAATGACATATTAGTCCATCAATTGACATATATAGAGAAAGTATTAAAACGATTTTATATGGAAAAATCATATCTAGTCAATTCCCTTATGGTTGTTTGTTCACTTGAAGTGAACAAAGACCCATTTCGTCCTAAAGAAGAAAATAAAGAATTGCTTGGTCCAGAAGTACCATATCTTAGTGTAATCGGTATACTAATGTATCTTGCAAATTGTACTAGACCAGACATAACATTCTCTGTCAACTTACTAGCAAGATACAGTTCTACCCAAAAAAAAAAAAAAGGCATTGGAATGAGATTAAACATACATTGCGATACTTTCGTGGAACAAGTGACATGGGTTTATATTATTCAAAAGAATCAAAATCACAATTGATTGGGTATGTAGATGGAGGATATATTTCAAATCCTCATAAAGCTCGATCTCAAACAAGATATGTCTTTACTTATGGTGGAACGACAATATCTTGGAGATCAATCAAGCAAACAATGATAGCCACATCTTCAAATTATTAAGAAATTCTTGCAATTCATGAAGCAAGTTGTGAATGTGTATGGCTAAGGTCAATGATCTAATATATATGAGAAACATGTGGACTACCTTCCATCAAAGGCAATGTAACCGTGTTACATGAAGATAATGTTGCTTGTATTGCACAAATTAAACGAGGATTCATAAAAGGTGACAAAACTAAGCATATCTCCCCTAAATTCTTCTATACTCATGAGCTTCAAAAGAGAAGTGAGATTGATGTTCAACAAATTTGGTCATGCAATAATTTAGCAAATCTATTCACAAAGGTGTTACCTTTGATCACATTGAAAAAGTCAAGGCTTGACATTGGAATGCGAAGATTGAGAGATCTACCATTTGAAATATTGAAGAAATCATAATCATGTTTACATGAGGGGGAGAATGCTACTATGTATATCTTGCACTATTTTTTCCTTTGTCCAGGTTTTGTCCAATTGGGTTTTACTAGCAAGGTTTTTAATGAGACAGTTACCATATTCTTATGATCATCCAAGGAGGAGTGTTAGAAAATATGAGAATTTCGGATTATGGGAACTTGTAGATTATCATCCATATTGATGTATATCTCTTTGTGACTTCCTATAAAAGGGATATACCTCTAATAAAAATCTAATTCTATTATCTTTCTACATTCTAATTTTCTCTTTCTTGTTTTATTCTTCTTCCACTTTATAATTTTATAACACTTTTTTATTTTTTTATTTTAATAGTGATAGTTTCTAGATAGTTTTAGAACTCACATAAATTGCTCCATTTATTTATCCCATTTATTAGGTCGGATCACTTGGGTACTTAAACCCAACTCAACCCAACTCTAACAAAATCAAAATAAGTATTTATTTTTAAAAAGTAAAACGGTGATGTATGAATTATTAATTGAAAATTATATTATTAATTTTTTATTTTCATTTAAATTTATTTGTGGAAAATATCTTGAAAGTATGAAAAACAATATAATTGATATTTAAAGTGAAAAATAAATTACATCATTCCCACTTCAAATACCAATTATATTGTTTTTGGAGGGTATAATTAGCATGGAAATGATGGAATTTATTTTTTCATTTTAAATACCAATTATATTTTTTTTTAATACTTTCAAACCCAATCTTTGCCAAAAATAAATTGAAATCACCATAAAATAATTAATAATACAATTTTCAATTTATAATTAGTACACCATAAAATACTTATTTTAATTTATTTAAATTTATTTTTCTCAGGGTCTTAGGTTTATGACTTTATATCATAAAATAAATGGCAAATTCTCTTTCACAAAATTTTTATTTTTATAAAATATTAAATATTTTCCAACTTTTATAAAATAATTTCTAAAATTATATAATTGATTGTTTTAAATATCACAACTTTTTGAGTTGCATGAGATTATTTCCTTTACAACCACAAGGTGACCGGTTGGTAACCTAATTCACTTGACCTTTACATGTGTCGCTTTGTTATTGGTGCAAAATTGTGGGTACTGGAAAGTAAATTTCGGTATCATAGAATCACCCTCTATGGTACCGGAGGAGGTACCATATCAAAAGTTTTTTGAGCCATTGGACATCCAAGATTGCATCTTGCGTATTGAAAAGAAAAACCAAGTTAACCGGTTAAAGGAGGAATAGGTTCTCACCTTCCACTCTCAGCTCTTATCATTTTACTTCTTCTACCATTCTTCTCCCTCAACAATTTTGGGGTTATATAAAATAAATAAGAGATAAAAAAAATTACAAATAGAATTGGATAAAATAAAAATAAAAATGAAAATGATATAAAATTTGTAAAACACATTTATTAATAAAAAAAAATTCATCACATGGTCATTCCTACATTGTTTTATTTTTAACAAATTATAAAATATTTAAATTCCACATAAAAATGAACATTGTAATATTTGAATATGAAATAAGTATTTGTATTAAAATTCAATATTTTGATATTTTGATCATATGTAAAGCAAATGTGTTGGGTAATTGAACCATCCTCATATTTTTCATACTCTTCAAATTTTAATGTTTTTTAATTTAATCTTTTAATATTAAAATTACAATAAATAAATTATTAATACTATTTTGTGTTATTAATGATGGTATTTTCAAAAATAAATTTGTAATTTCAAAAATTAAAAATTAAAAGTCGACATGAAAAAAATGATGAAGATACCAAGAATCCTTACATTCTTCATACTCTTCTCATATTTTTTTGTATCTAAATTATTTATTTTTTAAAATTTTCTGATTTAATGTTTAGCTTGAAAGGATAATAAAATTCAATTGAGAAGTCTTCCAAAAAAAAAAATTTCCGGCTTAGTTGTTTATATATACCTCATTATAACCCCTTAAGGGATAGAAATCGTAAAGATATTGGAGAGATTGTGAGAAGATTGCATTGAGTTCATTAAGAGACCTTTCATTCTTTAGAAAGGGTCTCATTGAGAGAATGTTTATCGTGTCATACCATTCTTGATTTCTCATTCAAGGATTTGATATTTGAATTTTGGGTTGGAAACCTTCATTCCTTCAACGAAGCTGAAGTGATCCACTGAAACAATCGAGGGTTGTTGCGTTGCAGATGTGAACTAAATTGAAGGTATTAGAAAGTAAGTTTTTAGGGTAAAACGACCATGTAAATCTATATAATTTGATTTGGTATGGTGGATTTAGATTAATAGGTTTTAAACCTCATAATTTTTTATCTTCATAATTAGTGTGAAGGTTTTCTATATAAAAATCTAGTACCTATTGCATATATGTTAATTTCATTGCTATATATTTTAATATTTGATTATCATTGTTACCCTTTAACATCTCATAGGTTATTCCTAAAAGATAAAAATCATATTTTTTATATTTCAAGTTTTCAAGTATGGTCCATTTGGTTATACAAGATATCCTTGGACCGCTCCTGATAAAAATTGAGAATAATACATATAAATCTTTATTGTAATTTTTTAAATCACCCATTTACCTTCTCCCGTTAAGTGTTCCTTATTGGATTTTTCAGTTTTTCAAAATGGGTTTGGGCAATAGGCTTATCTGTAGTAAGAAAGCCTAGTTTGGGCCTAAGTGGTGGAATGACCCAACAAAATTTTGGACCAACCAAACTTGATAGGTTTTTCAGGAATTGAACGGTTTGTCTAACTTAGTAGTTCAATCGTCCACTTGAGTGGTTCAACACCAACTTAGTCTAGGTGATTTGGTTCAACCACCTGGATAAGAGAGATCACCGATCAATGGTTCAATTAGTTGGATCGATCGATCCGATATGACTTTTAAAACATTGATCATCCTAGACTTGATGCTAAAAGTTACTCCAATGAAAATTTCTTTTCATTACCTAAAAATTTTTATCTTTGAAGATTTTTCCAAATGATCTATAAAAGTAAGAATTTTTGTTATTAAAAAATAAATTTGTCACAAAAATCATCAATAATTAATGGCAATAAATTCTTTTTATTGCTAAATATTTTTGCTAACAAAATAATTTTATCTTCAAAATGTATCAGAAAGGAGATAATTTGAAAATCTTTAACATCAAAAATATTTCATTGAGAAATATTTTTAGTGATGACGTATTTTTTGTTGGGAAATATAGTTATTATTTTTATTCCATATTATGCTTATACATTTTCTAGTTTACTCAAACTTGGTTAAAACATTATAATGGAAAGTTTCATTCTACAATCGACATGCAAAAAATAAACACGTACTTCATTACAAAATATATATAACCACAACAAGCGATAATAACACTAATATATATATATATATATATATATATGTTAATAACTACATAAAATAAAGTATTATTTTAATAAATATATCAATCACAAAATAACCAAACTCTTCATGTTGGGGAGATCATGGTTTGAATCTAAAAAATGAATTGATTTAAGGCTAAAATTAAGACCCGTATGTAACATATTCTGATATAAACTTTAGAACCTCCTAACAAATTTTCCTCTGTCATGGCTGCTAGTCTTTCTGCTACTAGCTATCATTAGAGCTCTAGCATCTTTTCTTGTGAATGCAAAAGAAAAAATAAACAAAATAAAATAAAACAAACAAGAACCAAACTTATTAAGTTAGTAAATTAAAATTTCCATCAAAATTTTGGAAGGATCCCCTACATTCCTAAAAAAAATTCAAATTATACCTCCCATATAATCAATTTAACAATGAGCTTTCAAATTAGTTAGTAATCAAAATAAATTTTAATGCAAGAAAACTTTGTAGTGTCTAAGCTTATGTGTCACCATGCACAACTTCAATAGTTTGAACTGTTGAAATGAGTGTAATAAGTTTTAAAATATTATTAGACAAACATGATCCTTCTATAAACAAGTTTTAAAATAAATAATATTGTAAACTTTTTTCAAAAATAGTAATGTATATTTTTTATTTTATTAAAATCACACTAAAATTTAAAATATAAACTTATAAATCAAAATCAAAGATAAAATAATTCATTGAATAAAACATAATCCATTTGTTTCACAGTTTTAAAATTTAATAGATATACCAAAATAAAGTGTTACAAACTTTACTTAAATCCTAACATGGAGTTCATTTTTTACCAAGCATATTGAAGGTCATTGTGCTTGCCTATCTACCAACCCATTTAACAAAATTTTCAATTGAAAATTTGTCGTTAAAGGTGTTTTTTAAGAATAAATTTAAGGGTTTGTTTGAAAACTGTTTTTGAGAATAGTTTTTTTTATTTTTCAGGAAAAAAAGAACAAGAAAACATGTTTGACAATAAAAAACTTGTCAAACCAAGGTTTGGTTAATCTTAATTTTGATGATAACAAAATAAGGTTTAGAACTAATGATCATATTTCAAGTGTAATTAGGCAAGACGATTTCCAAAGTGGCAATCATAAATACAAATCAAGCCAAGGAGAAATCATGAAGAAGAAGACCACATTAAAGAGAAGAGTTTTTCAATACCAAAGCTTCATAAGATCTCTTTGTAAGGCTGTGGGTGCACTAGGACTTTCATGCATTTCATTCTTTATTTATACACCAAAATCATCCAAGAGTAATATTGTTTTAAATATATTAAGAATTGGATGATTTCATGTTTTCAACTAAAACCTTGTGTTAAATAATTTTCAAATTTGTGTTAAAAGGTTTTTAAGTTGAAAAAGGTTGGGTGTTGAGCCAAAAAATGGCTCAACCGGTTCAATCGGTCGACCGGTTGTGCTTGTCCTGTCGAGGACCGGTTGAGGGAGGCCAAAAAGTTTCTTTTTCTCCTAGTGGCCTTCTCTTCCCATTCAAGGTTGAACCTCAACCGGTTGAGGTCCGGTCGAGGTCCAATTGAGGTTCGGTTGAGGCCCAACAGTCACCAGCCAAACATTAAATGCTAATGGTTAGTCAATCGGTCGACCCCTAGCTCGATCGGTCGAACCCCCAACGGCTAGTTTGACTTTTTTCTTCTATAAAAAGGCTCTAATCTTCATTGTTTCTAATGCTTAACCTTCCCAAATCTTTCTTGATTATATTTGAACCTTGGAAGAGTATTTTTGAGTGCACCATTATTTCAAAACTTGCAAATCTTTAGTTCACCATTCAATCCTAGTTTTTGTTGTATCATTTGAGCTTAAAGTTCTTGTGTTAGGATTTTTGAGAGATCATTCATTTGTAAATCTTTGAGAGGAAGTTTCTCAAGTGTGGGGTATCACTTGAGGGGTTGTTCAAGAGTGGGATATCTCTTGAGAAGTGTAAAGGGTGCTTGGAGCCAAAAGTCCAAGAGGGTGAATTGAAACCATAATCCAATTGTATTACTTGAAGGCTTGGTTTGGAAGTCTTGGATTAGTGGAACCTCAAGCTCGGGATTGAAGCTAGAGGAGAGTGGATGTAGGCCGGGTTGCGCCGAACCACTATAAACTCTTGTGTTTGCATTTTCTTTTCCCTACTCTTTAATTTATATGCAATTGTCTATATATGATTCTTATATACTTGCATATAATTGTCTTTTGCATTCACTTGTTTAAATTTGCAAAAAAAAACCATCACCCTATTCACCCCTACCCCCTCTAAGATGATTACCATAGGTTGGATTAGCCTCAAATTTCTAACAAACTGTTTTCTGTTTTCTATTTTATGTTATTAAAAACAAAAAATGTTTTTTTTAGAGAACATCTTTTAGTTATTTTTTATTGTTTTCGTTTGTTTTTTTATAATATTTTTTTATGATTATTTCAAAAATAATTATACAAATATGTAGAGTGATTAAAAATAAAATAATAAACATAAAATTATTTTAAAGCATATTTAAAAATATTAAAAACAAGTTTAAAATATTTTAGGTTTTCAAATAAACTTTTGTTCTGCAAAACATAGAGAACAATTTTTTAAAATTGTTCTCAAAAATTGCTTTTTTGAAAATATTTATCAAACAAGCCCTAAAGGTATTTAGTTGTGTTTTTGTGAGATGTTTTGAGTAATAATTAAAAATATTAAAAATATTTTAATAACTTTTGCATTATATGTAAATGTATACTAGCTTTTAGGAAGAATGAGTTCTATATTTAAATTTCTAAAAAAAATTTTATTTTAGACACAATTGAATAATTATTCTCACAAACTGTGTTTTGAAAAATCTTTCCAAGGGAGCCCCAAATAGATTCAAAGTTTCTCATATATAAGCATATATTGATTATTTTTAAATCATTGATGAAGTCTTTGACGTGACAAGTAATCTTTGATAAAATATTTGGTGTAACAAGTTTTTAATGAGAATTTCTTTTTTTTTTTTTTTCATAAATTGATTATTTTACAAGTGTATACTTTTAAAAATATTTTCATATTTTTTAATTTTTTCTTAATTAGTTAGTGTTTGCTAAACCAATTTAATAACTTAAAGTCACTTAATAACTTAATTTAAATTATTAAATAAATTAAGTATATTTGATAAAATAACTTTAAAATATAATTTAAAGTAAAATATAATTTTAAATAATAAATAAAAATAATTAACTTATTTTTAATTTCATATCTTCATTTTTACCTTTTACCCCCATTTGCCCTAATTATTTCTAGGATTTTCTTTGCTATTCTATGATCTCCACTATTACTTAATCTCTTTTGACCTAATTATAATTTTTGAAGATAAATATATTAATTTGATAATTTAGAATAAATTTTAAACTAATTTTATTAAACAACCTTATACTTAAAAGTAAGAATTAAGTAATAAGTTTTAAGTTAACAACTTAAGTATAATTTAACTTAAAATCAACTTAAGTCATTAAATAATAAGTATTAAATTTTACCAAATACTCCATAAATCTATAAAGATAGTAACATAGAAAATTTGAAATCAATCATGGTTAAATATATTTATACCAAGGTTCAAAAGAGATAAGTAAAATTAATCTTATTAATTACACAAATCAAAATCATTTTTACATCAATTATACAATGAAAGCAATTAAAAAATCATTTAAAAAAACTTTTGAAAATGATATTTTTTTCTAGCTATGAAACAAATTTATAATTAAATCCAAATAAAAATTATTCCACAAAAAAATTGTTTGTTTTATGCATTGCACTCTCATGTGTATATATATGGGGTTTCATAATTTTTTTAAATTTCCCTATAAAGATAATTTTATTAGTTTATAATTTTAAAAATCCTTTTACAGATAAAGATAAAATGTTGAACACTTCAATTTTGTTTCACCAAAATTTGAAAACAAAATATTTAAATTCATATTTCCTTAAGTTTTAATTGGACAAAAAAATAATTTATTAATTCTTCAAAAAAAAAAAAAAAGATTACATGCTTATAATATGTCAACCACCATAAGATAATGAATTAATTAAAAAAAAAATCTCCAATATACATTTCTAATATATATATTATTTTTTAAATACACTTAACTATTATCGGTTTCAAATTTTGTTAGTTACCATGCATCCCTATAAATTTATTTTATTTATAAAATTCATTTTTTTAGAGAGATTTTAGGTAAAAAGATTTTAGGCCTGCATATTTAACAATTTTCTAAAAAAGTTAATTTTATTCTTTTTGAGTTAAATGAAATAATGAAATAAATTTATAGCAGGACTAACTAGTGAAATTTAAAATCAATAATAGTTTAGTGTATTTAAATTCAACCCTAATGGTGTCTGTCAACAAAATTAACCCAAGATTATGTTTGGTTCCAACAAAATGTGACAAAAAACCTAAGGGAACACTACATAATTATGTGCTTTTGCCATAAATTAATTTGTGATTATAAAAAGAGTATTTTATGGTAGAATATTTTTTACCACACAAAATTATTTTTGCCAAACTTATTGGTATAAGTCCATGAGCAATTATTTTTAACCATGAAATTTAATTTTATAACAAAATAAATAATTTTTCCATAAAATAAAATTTGAGGTAATATATCACTTTTTGCGGCAAAATAAATTTAGGTATCATGTCACTTTTCACTATAAAATAAAATTTGTAGCAACATACTATTTTCCAAGAGAATAATCACATTAAAAGGTCATTTTTTTTGCCATAAAAATATTAATGGTGAAAGATAACCTTTTATCATGAAATATAATTTTTTAGTGAAATATATCTTACTAATATTTCCAAAGCTAAGTCTATTGGGTTCCACCTTCACCAATATTCCACTAGGCACCTCAGTTTGAACTGGGTATGTGGCTGGGGTTCCAACATTCTACAGGGTCCGTGTAAGTTTAAATCCATGGTTGATCCAGTCCATGTAAGTTCTGAGTTGGGTAATTAAACCCTCCATGCATGGTCCTAGAGCTCAAGGATTTCTAACAGACATATTTGGATAATCTCAATAGAAGCATAATTTCAGTAGACATTTTTGCAAGGCCTGTATAGATAAGAAATCTGTAAAGGTCTATATCAATATTTCTTCCTCGAGTGTGAGAAGTCCCTTAAAATTTAATTTCTTTGGCCAACAAATCAGACATCCTACTTCTTGATTACTCCTTTGTCTTCATTTAGGGTTTCAATTTGGGATTAAAACCTTTAAAAGTTATTGGATTGGGTTTGATGTAGAATTGGACAAGAGATTGGGGCTATATTTTCCACAAGGAATGAAATTTTTGAAAGAAAGACGAAGACCAATCAATCAAGCAATAGGATCTGTTTGAATGCCAAGAAAAAAAAAAAAAAAAAAAGAGTCAAAGAGAGGCGTGATGCTGCAACAACCATGTCAAAAGCAATAACCACTCAAAGGAAGCAAGATTGCAATTAGAATTTCACAACTTGTGATTGGTTGTCGGTAAAATATAAGAAAAAGAAAAATACAAATGGGTAGGGTCACCGGAAAGAGCTCAACATCTATATCTTTTTGTTTTTATTATTTGTTTCTATCTGGTAAAAGATTTTTATCGTTAGGTTTAGGGTTTAGATTAAATAGAGGTGAGTGAAGATTTGTTCGTTGACAATTAAATTGTTTATTTTTTATAATATTAAATTTAAATTTATATATATATATATATATATATATATATATAATAATGAATTTAAAAGTATGAGATATAAGTTTATTAATTCTGTATGTGGTAAATGATTAATAATCTAGTAAAAATTATTTGTTATGAATAAAAATTTGTGATAAGATTTTACAAAAGTTATTTACCATAAATTGATATTATGATTAAATTTATTTATTTTTATTATGAAAACATGATTTTTTTATCATAAATAAAAATTTCATCTCTAAAAAACTTTTTTGCCATTAAAAAGAAAATCATTACAATTTTTTTTTATCATAAAATATTATCCATGTCAAAAAATATTGTAGCAAAATAGGAGTTTCTCGTAGTGAAAAGATAATAAGGAAGGGAAAAAATAATAAAAAATAAAAAATAAAATATAAAATATTTCTATACGTTATTTTAATTATTTTAACTCTTTTTAAAAAATATATAAATTTATAATTAATTATAATTATATTTGATTTTTTATTATTTTTCTTTATTTTTTTTTATGATGAAACCAAATTAAAAAACTATTTTACTTCCCAAAACAGAAGATGAAGAAGTAGAGTTGGATGGTCTTATAGAAGAAGATGTAAAAATTAGAAGTTGGGCTAGTGTGCAATGTTGAGTGAAAGTAGAGGCAGCACAGGGTTCTATTATAAACAACATTTTCTCGACTTTCATATTAATTTTTTTTCAAAAATCGTAAACTCTTTGAACAAAATTAAACAATGATATATAGAGACTCTAATGAAACCTAAAAAATAGCTTTTGACTTCCCCAAAATTATTATTTGAACTATTTTCCTTTAAAAAAAGGGAAAAAAGGAAAAAAGAAAAACAAAAAAGAGATTGTTTTTGAAGAAGTTTAAAAATCATAGAGTTACTTGGAGTGACCTTTTAAAATGCTGCCAAAATATTACTTTGATTTATATCTAAATACTAACTTACAATCCACCAAAAGTATCCCTAATAGAAGGTATTATCAATAAAAAGGTTGATGATAAACACTCATATTTATCAATTGGATTTGCATATATATTTTACTATGGGCTCAAGTTTGCATATACGTAGGATTAACACTCATATTTTTCTTCTCTATTTTATTATTATTATTATTATTATTTATTTTCTTTCTTTTCTTTCTCTTTATCTTCTTATAGTTTTTATTTATTTTAAAAAGCTATTATTTTTGTAAATTTATAAAAATTCTAAAATAATATTATTGTAATCATTACCTTTAAAAAATATTAATTATTATATTTCTTAATTAACTTCTTTGAAAAAAAAAATAAAACATAAAAATGAAAGATATGTGATTTTTAAAAGTATTTTTTGAGGATTATATCCTTTCCCGAGTTTTTATCAAATAAATAGATAAAATATGAAAATATATCATAATTATTTTTAAAAAATCTCTGTAAAATTATTTTTAAGAAAAATTTTATGAAACTTTATGTTTTCAAGAAAAATAATTTATTTTTAAGAATAACTTAAAGATATTATTATTATTACAATATAAAAAAAAAGTGTTGCAGGATATCGGGGAAAGTTCTTACTTCTTAGATGCATATAAATATTCTTAATTTTAAAAATTATATTTTAGGGCAGGGGGGAAAATTACGTGTCTGAATGAATTTCTGTGATTTTCGTTTTACACAAACAGGTTAGTGTTACCATTTACCATTTAGGGATTTTCTTTCTTACCAAACAGGACAGGGAAAAGGACTGTTAATTTCCGAGGCCGTGGTTTGTGGGTTAGAAAAGCGCTGTAGGGATTCGGCAACCACATCACCGCCAATCATCGCCGCCGCTCACCGTCGCCACAGTCATTCACCAAGGCAACGCACCATGTCGAGGTAATTTGTGTGGCTTCTCCTTTCTTCTTCTTCTTTCTATAAATGGATTGAGTGGGGATGTCTGGGAGAGCCAGAGAAAAGGGATTTGGATCTGGACCCATGGCCATTTTGGAGGTCCAAGGGCCAAACCGACTTTCCCACCCCGTTTGGTTTGATCTCAGTTTTACCGTTTGATTTAATAACGGCAGCCTTCTGATCTGATGAATTTGAAGCTCAGTAAAGTTATGCGTGATTTTTCAGAAATTTAGTGGTTTAGCAATGATATAATTACACCCCTTTTCGTTATAGTGAAAATCATTTGGTTGATATGTGATTTCTTTACTCTGAAAACTGTGGTTTATGTGATAGGGTTTTTAAAGATTTAATGAAAAATCGAAACTCCAATAAATGGTGAGTGATTTTGAAGAAATGTGGTCGTTTAACATGTGATTTGATGATAACCCTTTTGATTATATTATAAACCATGGATGGGTTTTGTTGATAAAGGATATGATTGCAATGAAAACAGGGATTTAATGTGAGTTGAGTGTGAGCTTTGATTTAATGGTAATCCTCTTGATTATAGTGAGAACCATGGATGGTTTCGGATGATTTAGGATGTGATCACAATGAAAACAGTGACCTTTTGTGATGAGCTGCAGCCCTTTTCTTTGATAAATGTAGTAGTTAATAAGTATGTTTAATTTGCAGTCCGATCAATTCACTTGTGCTTGAGATAATGTTTGGTGAATTACATGATTAGGATCGTCGAAATGTGTTCCAAGCATGGCTTTTGGGGTTAATGGTACATTGTAAATGGCCTGTTTTCTTTCATCTCTTCTCTTTTTGCTTCCTTTCTTTCTTATGCTACTTGGAAATTGTTATGCTTTCATGTTTTGTACTTAAATAAATTTTGATTTAGGCGACCTAGATTCTTGAAGGTCCTAGCTGGAGCCCATGTAGCAATGGTCTATTGATGAATGAAATCTATCTTTTTTTTTCAGTTAGGAAATAAAGAGGGAAAGAGAAAATATGTTGAAAAGGAAAAATGAAAGCCAGGGAAATTTGTTGCTTGTTTGATTATTATTTTTTTTCTTTTTCTTTTTATTTTTTAAGCTTCTCTCTCATTTTCTTAATTTATTAAATGTCTTTTTCTAAAAATTAACTTTTTTATTTTTTATGTTATTCTTAAGCAGAAGGTAAAATTGTCTGGGGTTTCTTGCTTGCATTTAAAAACTCTTTTTCGAGAGCATATTGGTGCAAAACTTGACTGGAATCGGATGCAATGGGAGCATCCAGTGGGCCAAGGTTTTCTGGAATGCAGAAGCAAGTTCTGGGGCTATATAGAGGATTCTTACGGGCAGCACGTTCTAAATCTCCTGAAGATCGGCGACAAATTGAATCATTTGTTTCAGCTGAATTCCGCCGCAATTCTAAGCTTGTTGATCGGAAGAATTTTCTTTACATTGAATATTTGCTTCGCCGAGGTAAAAAACAGCTTGAACAACTTAACAGCCCAGCCACTCTTGGATTGTCATCCTTGAATTTGAGTTTCTCTGAGAACCAAAAACCTTAAGCCCTGTCTAAAATTCATATTTTTAATTTTTAATCCATCCATGGATTTATGAGTGTTACAATACATGAATAATAGGTATGTTGGTCGTTTTCAAGAATATAAGATTTTGTGATTCATTACTTTTTCATGCCCTTTTGCTTTGTTGTATTCTTAAAATTATTTAGCCTTCTTCCTCTCACCCAAAAAATAAATAAATAAGCAGAAAAAAAAAAAAGAAAGAAAGAAGGAAAAAGAGATAAAAAGATTGAGAAGAATTTTGTGATTTTGGAGTTCTGCTCATGGTTTATTTTTTAGAAACTATAGATGGCTTATTTCCTTTAAGCTACATGCGGACGTCCTGAATGGCATTTGTTTCTGATGAGCAAAAGAAAATGGGGTAGTTCACAATACAGAGCGCTTGATTTCAAGAGGGAACAACAGTAGAAGTTGATCCCGACACTTATTAGAACTCTGTTTGGTTTGTGTGATCTAATCTATAAGCATTGAAAAGTGACTGTGAGAGTGATATTAAAGACTAAAATATTGATTTGTTATTGAGACACCAGAAATGAAATATTAATGTAAAAAGTAAAATTTGACTCTGAAAGATAGTTTGACATGTTTAACAGGTACAGATGTAGATATTATGTTTGATAATTTATAGATAAACCTAGATATTGAAAGTGTTGACATATGAACAAATATTAAGTGGCATGCTTTGTAGCTTCTCAATGACCTGCTCTGTGGTGTTGTGATCTGGGTAATTCTTTAGGAACATATTTGAATTGCACAGCTAATTTATAAATTGTTCTGCTATCCCCTGTTTATGAGTATTGCATTGTTGGAAAGCTTCAATTACTTTGATAGTCGTTAAACCATTAACCTCTTCCCATGTCATAATACTCCTGTTTTTTAGTAATAGCTACGTTTTTTGATATTCCATAAATATACTGATTCAATCAGAGTCAGGGTGCACTCGATTCCACACTGAATGCCACTTTAATTTGCTCAAAAACTAAAAATACCCTCATCTAGGAATTTTAAAAGTATGATGCTTGTCTCCCTGTGGAACAAATATCATGCCTGTTTTAAACTTTCAAGTAACTTTAGGTGACAACTTGGGTAACTCATGGAGAGTCACCTGAAGAACACCATTATTGCAGTGGAAAGAAGGATATTGAAGTAAGGATCTAGCATTCCTTTGGAATCAATGGGTGCTTCAAGCATCTATGAAAGAGGGTGTAGTTCATTGTTGAATTGATTCAAAAAGTACCTCTGAAACTTTAGGAAAGGCGGGGGGGGGGGGGGGGGGGGGGGTGTGAAATAACAGAAAGTTGAGAAAAATCTAATAGAACCAGCAATGGCAGCCTAACTTACCTCACATGTTAGTTTGTTGTGGACAGAAAATACCATGAAAAAGCTATATATATATCTAGGTACCTATGCTTCTATATTCTTTTTTTTAATCCACTAGGTTTATTCTCTAGAGGTGATCTGATGATCATTATCCTGGACTTGCCGACAGACATACTGGTTCAATGGGCTGGACAGGTTTAGCAAAGTCCTCTATTATAAAATGTATTTTCCATTGAATTGATATAGAATTGATGTAAGAAGTCTCCCATGGGACTCACCCAAATGGGATAGGTCCTTGAGAGAATGTTGTTGCATGAATTATAGGCATGTCTTGTGGCCTATATGTGGTCTGGCATTCCTTCTTGAGTGAGAATCTCATCTATGTGGCCCAGTAAAGAAGTGTTATGCCTCCACAAAAAAAGTTAAGGTTGATCATATAAGAAACCCAGTACAGAGAGGGCAAAGAATTGAGATGAAGAACTAGAACACAAACATGGACATTGTTCCAGTGGAGAGCTTGAGTAGCAAGATAATTTCCCTCCTTGAGAAAGAAGCCTCCTTGTTAGTGGGAGTTTGGAATGAGCTTGCTGAAATCCAGCAAGAGTTGGTGAGCATGAAAGCCTTTCTAGTGGACATTGACAGAAAAGGTGTCGGATCAGAAGGTGAGAAAGCTTGGGTGGCAATTGTGAGGGACATAGTCTATGATGTAGAAGGCATCATTGATGAGTACATCTATTCCATGAACAGACCAAAAAGAGATGGAAACTTTGCAAGGTGTCTTGATCAAAGTTTATCTTCCAATGAACCTGTGGACAAGGCATCTATGGAAGTAAGCATGGATATGCATCTTTGGAATAAAATAAAAGTATCACTTCCTGATGGTAGGCATGGAAGCAGAGTCTAGCTTACAACTGAAAAGAAGACATTGCAGCTTCTTTTGGAGATGGATGCCATGTTCACCATGTTAATCCACTGGGAAAGAATGAGTCATGGACCTCTTCTGTATGAATGCTTTTTTTGCATTCCCAATAGTTGCCCCCCCCAAGCTCAAGACCGTAGCTAAAGACATTGTGACAAGTGTGAAGACCCATCTCTTGCTATTGTAACCTTGAGTGGTCCTCTGGCTTCCAAGAAATGGGAATGTGAGTGGTGGAAAGTTCATGATAGCTTGAAGTGGGAGCCAAGCAACAATCCAGCTCTTGAACCAGTTTGGTTGATCAAAAGCTTTCAAGATGCATGATCTTTTGCAGGAACATGTTCTTCTATCTCAGAAAGAGAGAATTTTTGCACTGCCTATGACGAGCTACAAGCAATAGTAGACAGTAGAGCATGGTGTTTGTCAATTCAAAAAAGTGATAGAGAAGTAAAATTATTGATAGTTGCTCTTTATTTTTGTTTGCCATTGACTTGAAGACTCCATCTTCCCTGAACACATTCCTATCTGAATTCAATTTCAGAATACTAAGAGTCTTAGATCTGGAAGGTATCCCAGTTGGTATACATATATTTTTTTTTGATAGGTTGATATATTACCCTATAAAATACTTCATCTGTTCAATCTAAGGTATTTGAACTTGAAAAAGACGAAGGTGAAGGAGCTCCCAGAATCAGTAGGGAAACTCTGCAATCTTCAGTCCTAGAACATTTGGGAGACAAGGCTAGGGCGTCTAGAGACAGTTCCAAGTGGGATAGCAAAGTTGCAGAACTCACAGCAGTATCTGGCAATGTCCCACATGTGTGGTGGGATTCATGATTTGAACTTATATGTGGGATACTGGCACCCTTAGACAATTGCAAGTTAAAGAACTTGCAAGTTCTGGATCGTGTTGAAGAAGTGGGCAATGTACTGAAACAAGTAAAAAGCATGAAACAGCTCCACTAGATTTGGCATTTCAAAGGTGAGGGGAAGGGGATGGGATGGACTTATGCGGTTCAATTCAAGATGGTGAAAGATCAGGAGGAAGTGCTCCAAATAGACGCAGCATCAACACCTCCTCCACCTCTTCAGAAACTTGTTCTGGATAGATAGATGCAGAGAGTTCCAGATTGGTTTCACTCACTTGACAGCCTTACATCTTTGAATCCAAACTGGCCAAGATTGAGAGAAGACCTGCTTCCTTACTCCCAAGCTTTACCAAATCTAGGATGGCTTATGCTTGTCAAGGCATATGCTGGGAGGCAGTTGTGCACAGTTCCGAGTTGCATAAGCTTACAGCTTTATATTTACATGATTGTCCTGGTTTGGATGAGATAATTATAGAGAAGGGGGGCCTTGTCAAAAACTCCAGAAACTATTCCTTGGCAGGTGTGCTGATCTGAAGAAGCTGCCTCAAGGTAATGAATACCTTGCCATCCTCTAAGAAATGCATTTGGATGTTGTTGTTGCAGAGGAACTTGCAGAGAGCATACAAGGTGAAGGAAGTGTTTGATCACCCAAAGGTATGGCACATTCCCACCATAAACCATTACTAAAAGCTTGTCTCAGCAAGGTGATTGTATCAGGTTCATTTGTTTTTGCCTTCCCATCTCTTAACTGGAAAATGCAGAAGGGATAACTTGCTGAAAGGAAGGGCCAGCACTGGTGGAACCTTCAATAGGTTCTTTTCTGTGTTGGTCACTTCTGACTCTGAGAATAGTCTGTCACTATTGCAATATCCCTTTGCTTTCTTTCTATCGTATGCATGTAAACACATTTGGCATGTAAACACCCTTTGTTAATTTTTGATTGAAAACAGTTTTTTGAAAATTTGTTTTCAAAACAGGCTGATTTTTGGAAATGTTTGAGGTGTTCTTTTTGAAGTGTTTTGAGAAACAATTGGAATTTGAAAACAAGTTAAGAACTTTTACATTATAAGTGTGCAGTGCCTTCACGAATGTTTGAGTTTTTAAACACTTTATTCTTAAAAATGAACTAATACTTGTTTTTAGGAATTGTTTTTAAATTTTGATTTTGGAGAATTCTTTTTAAAATAATCAAATAACCAGAAATGCCTTGGGTGCAGTTTTCTTTGGGCTGCAGATGCCATTCCTGTCTCTACAAATGGATTGGGGAATACTTTGAAAATGTAAGAAGATTAGTACAACTTTGAAATGCCATGGAGCATACTAAATGTGAGGGGGTGTGAAGTTTGAGGAAAGTGCAAGGGAAAGGAATCAAGAGTGAAAAGAGGAAGAAAAGAAAGTGGGAAGGAAAATGAAATTAAACTATAAGGGAATATGGAATGGGGATTGGAAAATTTTCCATTTCCTATATTTTAATTCATTTATGTAACCATTAGAAAGGTGAATCAATAAAATCATAATCCATTCCTTGAGGATTTGATTCTTTTCTTTCATGTTCTAATTTATCTCTTCCTATTATATTTATTTATTATTTAATAGTATTATACTAATATTTATTTTATTTATATTAAAATAACTTTATTATTTTAAATGTTTGAGGAAAAGATTTTAGTTATATGTTAAAGATGATGGATTGTGAATTTTTAAATCACTTCAATGATTTAACATCCATGCACACAGTAAATCAACATGTCACCTATAGTGGATATTATGGAAAGTACTTTGGTCATGAATATTGGGGCTCAGAAAACATAGCAAGTACAAAGAAGTAGCTTTCCACCGGTCTATCTCGAGCAAATGGTATCTTCATGCCAAGGTCTAGTTCTTTATGCCACCTAAAATAAATTAGCATGGTTAGCAATAAGAGAAAGATAGCTCTTAATATCACTAGGTGTATGCATGGGTGCTTTAAAACTTGACCTGTAAAGATTGCTCAGCTCTTCCTAGTGCAGTGACTGCACCAGGATGAAGTCTAACTTCGCCAGCTTCAGCAAAGCTTTATCATGCGAAGCTTCATGTTGGTAGATGGATATAAACCACCTCGCCTCTAGTCTGTTCAAACCTTTCCTAACTGGCTGCTTCAGGGAATGAGCAACTTGTTCTGCAAGAGGATATTCTAAATGTTCCACGACCGACTCAAGGTGAGTGGTGGCAAAGACGAGTGCTTCATCAAGTAATCCTTCTTCATGCACTCGGAGATGTGTGGCTTCATACAACCCTAGTATGCCTCTCACATTATTGATCAAAGATTCCTGGAAGCCCCCTTTTTCATCCTTGAACTTGTTGAATATATCTACATTTATTCACAAAAATATGATATAAAAGCGTTCCGGAATAAGATTGTGATGATGTTATTAAGATTTCATTTTATCTAATAGATGATAGTTCATGCCTTACCACATGACATATTGAATCCTTCTTGTCTTAGCAGTCAAAATTAAAGAGAAACATTGAATCAATAATCATCTTTATGATCAACATCATAATGTCTATCATAGGTATGTTGCAATGCTTCTTCCATCTCTCTTTCAAAGTGGTAAGCCACCCCAAGCCGTTGAATTCGATCAAAATAGTTCAAATGTTGTGTGCGGGTTACCAGCAGCAGCAATTAGCCCTCTTCTCACTTCCTCTTTCAGATCTTCACCCTGCTGCTCTTTATGGCCACGGGCTATCTGCATGTACAGCGAAATTGCATACACAAACTATTGCTTAGAAAAACATTGGATGGTTAAGATGTGTTATTTGTGTATATATATGTCAGAAATTACCTCATCAGCTAGAGTGTAGCTAACGAACCTCTCACCCCATATGCTAGGGCCAAAATCTGCCTTTGAAACCCGTAACCCCAATTTTTAGAGTGGGAGTTCTCCTAGGTTTCTTACCTATTATAGTTGGATAAGGCTTGTCTTTTGCTGAAAGGCAAAAGATATCTGAAAAAATAAGGCTTACATTATAATAGTGATGCAATTCTTCAATTTGGTTTAAGATAATAGTTCCAAAGTCTGTAGTCAATTTCAAGTAAATTGGTAACTATACAATTATTGTATCCACATATGCCTATAATAATGTGTTATTGACATTTGATATATAAAAAATAGTAACAACAACGATATATATAAAGAAGTTTGAGGAATGCATTATACATGCAAGAGAATGATATTGTAGAAGGCTTTGAGGAATTATCATTGTTATAGCTAGGAAATATATATACAAGGGTGAGAAGGAAATAAATTGCTTTAATTCAATTTTAATTAGAGTGAGTTTGATAGTTATTTTAGAAAGTGTTTTTAAAATTACTAACACTTAAAATTTTTAATATTTCAAATATTAGAAATGTTAGAAATACTATCTAAAATTATTGTCAAACACACTCTTAATCAATTGAATTGTGCTGATCTAAATGAAGAGAAATAAACCGTGTTTCTATTTTATAGACCAAATAGTGGCTAAATGGTTATGTGAACATATACTAATAGTTAATATTGGTCCCTTGAATGTATAATTTGGTGGAAGGAAGACCAATTGCAATAGCTAGCCTTGCATTGTCATATTGGTCTCAAATGGCGAGCAGGTGATTTAGTTGGTTATGGAAATAGTTGTGTATGTGATATTTTATATCGGATAGAGGAAAAAGTTCTTAATACTATATAAGTATCAACTTCTCTTAACTCTATAAATGCGTTTTAAAGTTATAAAAGTCTCTTTAGACTTAAAGTGGATAATAACTACATTGTTGGGTGTGAATGATTACAAATGGTATTAAAACTGATTTTCTACTCTAGTATGAGGGTTTATTTAATCCAATTGGAGGTGTTTGTCTAGTTGGCCCTATAATTTTATGGGACATAATAAGGATATTGTGTCCCAAAGTGGACAATATTTATATGACTGGGTGTTGGTCTATCAGTGCTCCTCAAGATGGTGAAGATCATGCAATGCATTGCTAGCTTGAAGCAAAATTCCGTGAGAACCTTTATTTCTTGGTGAGGGCTTGGTAAGAATATCCTATACATTTGATACTTGATTCAACGAACATATCATTTTCCATGTTGTAGTTGATTATACAGTTTGATAATTGGTTCAATGATCTTCATCATTTTCCATGTTTTTGTCTATTATACATTTCATTATTGATACAATGTTGTACAACTTTGATAATATAAGAAGACTAGTACCACTTTGCAGTGCCTCGTAGCATGCCACATGTGAGCGGATGTGAAGTTTGGGAAAAGTCCAAGGGAAAGGAATCAAAAGTCAAAACGGGAAGAAAAGTAAGCGAAAAGAAAGTGGGAAGGAAAATGAAATTAAATTCAGGGAATATGGAATTAGGATTGGAAAATTTTCCATTTTAATTAAAATCAAAATCCATTCTTTGAGGATTTGATTCTTTTCTTTCATGTTGTGATTTATGTATTCCAATTTTCATTTCATTTTATACCATCAGTAGCTGCTCAATAATTTTATTTATTTTTTCTATCGGGGTTCTTTCATTTTTCAAAAGAATGAAAAAAAGTGTAAATATGATGTGTTTTTCTTTTATTTTCTCTCCACTACTTAATACGGATACAAGAAAAAAAAAACATCTTTAAATATAAATTTTTTTTAAATTGTATGTATTTTTATGAATTTTTTGAACTTTTTAAAAGTTTTTAATTAAGCAAATAGATTTCAAATAAAATAATGCTTAATATAAAATTTCATTAATTTTTAAAAATAATTTCAAACAAAAAAAAAATCAATTCAATTAGTATTAAAATATATTATAACTCAAAACCGATAAAATTAACACTAGAAAATCACAACCCTAAATTCATTCTAAATCCCTTTGCCAATTATTTTAAATAATCATAATTTTGTGATTTTTTTCACTAGTTAAAAAATTTCAAATGAAACAAAATGTAAGACAATAAATTCACTAACCAGTTTAATAATTTTTAAAAATAATTTAAAATTCAAATAATGATTCAATAAATACCATAAATATATTAACAAAAATTGATATAAAATAACTTTATTATTTTGTTTTACATAAAACTAAATTTTTGTGACTTTGTACACTTAAAAAATAAACTTCAAATCAAGCAAATCTCTATATTAAATTTAATGATAAGTTTAATGATTATATATAAAAATACCATTAAATGTTTCACTACAAAAGATTCATTACATGTATGAATACAATTTTACTATTTTTCTTGTACACAAAACAATATTTAAAGTAAGATATAATAAATGTTTTAAATTATTTACTGAGTTCTTTTGATTTTTAAAAATAATTTGGAATTCAAAAAACTGGTTATAAAGATTAAAAATAAATAAATTATAGAATACTTCATTGAGTATTAAATATGTGCATATAATAATAAAAAAAACTTAGTTCATGTATAGGTTCAAAAATTAAACTTTATTTGTTTTTAAAATTTATTTAAGATAAAATAATATTAATAAATATGAATTAAATTATTATTATTAAATATTATTTATTTGTACTTACAAAATATTTTTTTTAATAAGATTTGAATTAAATTCAATTTACATTACATAAGTTGACTTGATATGGTTTTTATAAAATAAAATAAAAACACTTTTAAAAATAATTTACCCAAATGAGTATTTGATTTTTTAGTTTTTGGAAAGTGTATATAAAATCAACTTACAAAAGGAATCAAAATACTTCTTATAAAAGATTAATTGAAATCTCATCACTTGATAGTGATATTTCATTTCTATAGGAATAATTTTTTATTTGAGTGAAAACATGAGGGTGAAGGAGAAAAGGAATATGATGTTGATTTGTGTAAGCCAAACATTGCCTAATTGTAATCAACCATTGCCCATCTTATTCATTGCATAATTGTACGCCAAACATTACCGAAGATTGCAAGCTATCTTATTCATATATTGAGTGCTTGTGTACTGAGTTACAGTTCTCGTTACCAGCAACATGTCTACTGATTACTCAGCCTGTTCTCCAGCCCCAGATGCTAATCCAGAGACTAATCGCCGGACTGCAAATTTTAACCCTAGCACGCGGGGCAATAGTTTCATCATGACCAACTCTCCTGATGATGAGGTAATTTTGTGATATATGAAGTTTGCACAACCATCTAAAGATTTTCTTAATTTTTGTTCTTGAAATTTATTGATGCAGATAACTCTTGCCCATAAAGAGCAGCAGTTGGAAGATCTGAAGGAGGAAGTGAGAAGAGAGCTAAAGGCTGCAGCTGGTGACCCTTCGAAACAGCTGAAGTTTATCGATGCAGTTCAACGGCTTGGGGTGGCATACCACTTTGAAAAGGAGATAGAAGAAGCATTACAAAATACCTATGATAACTATCATTGCATTGATGACATAAATGATGATCTCTATGATGTTGCGCTTCGATTTCGACTACTAAGACAACAAGGCTTCAATATTTCATGTGGTAAGCCTCATGAATATCATGTATTATAAGGTGCTTGAATATCATCTAGCAAAGCTCACATATAACATTCTATGTTTTGGTGATGATTACATATATATTCAACAGGTACACAGATGAAAAGGGAAGGTTCAAGGAGTCTTTGATCAATGATGCATGTGGCCTACTAGGCTTGTATGAAGCTGCACATCTCAGGATGTGGGAAGAAGATATACTAGATGAAGCACTTGCTTTCATCACCACTCACCTCAAGTCTATGGTGGAACATTTAGAATACCCTCTTGCAGCACAAGTCACTCATGCTTTATACCGGCCCATTAGGAAAGGCTTAGAGAGGCTAGAGGCAAGGCCTTACATGTCTATTTACCAAGATGAAGCTTCACATAGTAAAGCTTTACTGAAGCTTGCAAAGTTAGATTTCAACCTACTTCAGTCACTGTACAAGAAACAGCTAAGCAATATCTCGAGGTTAGTTTTCAAATCGTGTATGAACTCAAGTTCAAACAGTTTACTAGGTCCTTTATGTGAGTTAATGTATTTTCTCAGGTGGTGGAAAGACCTAGATTTTTCTTCGAAACTACCTTTTGGAAGAGATAGAGTGGTGGAATGCTACTTTTGGATAGCAACAGCTTGTTTTGAGCCCCAGTATTCATATGCTAGAAGAATACAGACCAAAATACTCGCTCTCATAACAATTATTGATGATATGTTTGATGCATATGGCACACTGGAAGAACTGGAGCTCTTTACAGAGTAATTGGGAGGTTCGATATATGCAAAATTTACCCACATCCAATGATTTATTTTATTTTATTTTTATTTTTATATATTTGAACTTTAAAAGGGAACTTGGTACTTGATTTTCAGGTGGGATATTAACAGCATATATCAGCTTCCGGAATACATGAAGCCATGCTATCAGGCAGTCTTGGATGCCTACAAAGAAATTGAGCAGATGGAGAACAAAAGAAGATCATATTGTGTTCACGATGCAAAAGAGGCAGTAAGGGTCTCTGAGTTCTATCTGTGCCCCTATAACATGTGATGTACGCTAGAGTAATTATTTGTTGGCAATGGTTGAACATATTTCAGATGAAAAGGTCTGTTCGAGCTTACTTCAATGAAGCCAAATGGCTACATGAAGACTATGTACCTACGATAGAAGAGTACTTGAGTGTTGCACAAGTCACCTCTGAGGTCACCTTGTTCACTGTCATCTGCTTTGTTGGAATGGGAAGGATGGCAACCAAAGAGGTCTTTGAATGGGTGTGGAATGACCCAAAGATCGTCGAAGCTTCCTCCAAAATTATGAGGCTCATGGATGATATGGCTTCACACAAGGTACTATGCTATATAACATATCTCAAAGACAACGGGGTCTTCATAAGAATTTAATTACCTTTTTGGTAAACATTTCCTGTTGGTTTTTGTGTAGTTTGAGCAAGAGAGAGGACATAGTGCATCAAGTGTTGAATGTTACATGAAGCAACATGGTGTCTCAGAGCAGCATGAATACCAAGAGCTTAACAAGCAAGTCGAGAATGCATGGAAAGATGTAAACCAGGGCTGCCTTAGACCTCCTGCTATTCCAATGCCTCTCCTTACACGGGTTCTCAATTTCGCACACACCGGGGATTTCATGTACAAAGGCCGTGATGATAGGTTCACGAATGTTGGAGATGTGATGAAAGATAGTATTGCATCACTGTTCATGGACCCTGTGCCAATATGAGCCTGGAGATTTGCAATGCTAATAGGCTTTCTGGCTTCTGTTTTATAATTAGACCTTCTAGTTTGGGGTCTATGTTGGAGAGTATGATATATATATATATATATATATATATATACAAAATTCTCAACCATATTAAGGCAATGACAAAGTCACAGTGGGAAATGGTAAGAATCTGTTAATCACACATGTTGGATCCCAGACACTACATTCTCATCACCAAGCTTTTCATCTGAAAACCATCTATAACGTTCCTCAGCTTACCACAAACCTCATCAGTGTATGAAAGTTTTGTTCAGATAATCACATATTCATTGAATTCTATCCTACTTTCTTTTGTGTCAAGGACCAAGCCACCAAGAAGATTCTGATCCAAGGCACTATTGAACATGGGCTCTTCAAATTTCCTAGCTCTTCTCTTCCATCATCATCTTCCTCCATGGCTCTTACTGCTCAGTCTACTGCTGACATCTCCCTATGGCACCAAAGGTGTGGTCACCTGACAGCTCCAATATTAAGACATATCCTAACCTCTTGTAATGTTCCTTATTCTACAAACAAGTTCAATCAAATTTGTTGTGCTTGTCAGCTTGCTAAAAGTCACAAGCTACTGTTGTGGAAACTCCTGCCTTTCCTGCGCCTCTTCAATATTCTTCCCTACCACCTCTATCTCCTAGTTCCAATTCCCTACCACCATCCACTACATCATCTATCCAGTTTCTACCTCCTCTAATTCAGGATCCCTCTACTGCCTCCCCCACCTCTGCTCCACCCTTACCTTCCTTCCTCAATACTCATCCCATGGTAACCCGTTCAAGGCAGGCATCACAAAACCCAAGGCTCTTCTTGCATCTACTCCCACTAAACCCTACACTTTTCGACAGGATATTAAGGATCCTCAATGGCAACTGGCAATGGATATTGAATATCAAGCTTTACTCCGTAATAACACTTGGTCTCTGGTTCATCTCCTTCTCATGGGAATATTGTTGGATGCAAATGGGCATTTCAATATTGATCGTCACAAGGCTTATCTTGTGGCCAAGGGTTTCACCGAAACTCAGGGAATTGACTATTTTGATACCTTCAGCCCTATAGTGAAGCCGACCACCATTCTTATTGTCCTCACTCTTGCACTTTCATCCCAATAGCCCATTTGACAACTGAACATTCAAAATGTATTTCTAAATGGTGACCTTCACAACCAGGTCTTCATGCAACAACCCCTTGGCTTTGTTCATCGTCAACACCCATCTTACGTCTGCCATCTTTATAAAGCCTTTGCGGGCTTAAACAAGCTCCAAGAGCTTGGTTCCACAAACTCAGTACCTCTCTTACCACTTGGGGATTTGAATCTTCTTGCGCACACACCTCTTTATTCTTCAAACATGCAACATCTGATGTTCTCCTCATTCTTGTCTACGTTGATGACATCCTCGTCTCTAGTAGTTGTGCCTCTTAGGTTACCTTTTTTATCTCTCAGCTCATCTCTACCTTTGCTCCTCGTGACCTTGGTTCCCTTTACTATTTCTTTGGCATTGGGGTTACTCACAGCACTGAATCTCTTCATCTCTGCGAACAAAAATACGTGCATGACCTGCTCACTCGTACTGCCATAACTGATGCTAAACTTGTTCTTACACTGGGTTCCTTGGCCAAGCCTCTCTCTCTCACTGATGGTGATCTACTTCATATCGCAACATTGTTGGTGCATTACAGTATGTTACTGTTACACGTCCAAACCTTTCTTTTGCCGTTAACAAGGTATGCCAGTTTATGGCTTTCCAAAGACCACCCACTAGCTGGCTGTCAAGAATATAAAAAGTAGTTAAAAATAAAATGAAAATATAGATTTAAAATAAAAAATAAAATAAAAATGAATAATTTAAAATTTTATAAAAGATATATATATATATATATATATATATATATATATATATATTTTAAAGTTTCCAAAAAAATCTCGGATATTTTCAAATATATCGGCGATATATCCCATAAATTCATCGATATATCGTCGATATATTTCCAATATTTTGACAGGTTGCCTCCATTGTTCCGCGCGTTGCTTTACGCTCGATATTTTTTCGTCGATTTATCGGTTTCAAATCAAAATATTGACAATATTTTGATGATTTTCTCGATATTTTTTCGATGTTCCTCCGATAATCAATGCTCAATATCCTTTCAAGGTCGTCCGATATCCGATATATCGGTAAAATATCACCGATAAAAACCGATTTTTCAATCCATGCTTAATAGTGGGTTTCCCTTTTGTTTGGCCTCTATTTTATATATATATATATATATATATATATAAAATCCTTTCCGGTTCCATGGCCTTGAGTAAGCACTATGTATTTAAACTATTTAGACATGTTCAAAATAAATTACTAAGAATTTAAAGGGAATTTGTTCGACAAGTAATTTTTTTTTTTTAAACATATTTTTTTGTACATTGTTTAGTTTAGGTTGCATTAGTTTATGTAAATAATTTATTGGGTATTTGGGAATTATTTTTATAAATGGCTAAGTAGATTCAATTTTAAATATTAATTTATTGAACATGAAAAATATTTATTAGAACATGGTTTAACAACTATGCGATGGAATTAACTTGTTAAACAAAATAAATTAATACTATATTATTTTAGCTTAAATTATTTCTTAATGGTAGCAATGTTGAAAAAACAAATATCAATAAAGACTAACGTTAATGAGAAAATAGTAATTAACATAATTTTATATTAACTTGTAAAATTGGGCCAACATATAAATATATTGATTGTAACAAGAAGACCTACATTGATAATGAAACATCAATATTAGCCTACGTTGTCAACTTTGGAATATTAATACATGTATATGATTATAGCAGGACGCATGTTGTCATTATAGATATATATATATATATATATATATATATATATATATATATTGACATCTCAATTAATGACGCTAACCTCACCATCAACCGAATCCTTTTTTCTTGGGATGAATATTAGTTCTCATGTGTGGAGGTAGGTATGGTTAGTCCAATCATCTTAAATTATATGTACCTTTATTCTATGATTTACTTTATATTTGTATTTTTTCCTTGATATACTTGTAACAAAACTTTTGCATGCATAATCGTTTTTATGATAAGGAATTAGAGAAGATTTTGTAGAAGATTTTTCCAAATTTGAAAATAACTATGGAAGGAATTCAACTTAAACACGTTTCTTTGTGGAAGAGTTGCATTGGAAGGAAAGCTACACACATTCATTGAACAGTCTTAGGCCCATTTTCCAAGCAGCCTAGCACTTTGTTTGAATTAAACCCCTATGGATTGATATTGATTGGATCCATTACCCGTTATGCATTCAATCCCAAAGCGTTGATTATTCAAACTCTGTGAAATATAGGTTTCGCTGAGTGGAGGAGTTCAAATACATTAAATTGATATTTTCATATGCGTTCATATTCGATAACGATACTCGTTTATCGTGAAAAATGATTATTTGAAAACCCTTTTTAGGTTTGGAGTCATCATTTATTTTATTTATTTTTTTTAAAAAAAACAAAATAAAAAATAAAACTTTATGTGATTTTTTATTTATAAAAAAAAAAAATAATAATAAGTCTGTGAACTAAAGATGAGTTTGAGAATCAAGTTAGGGAATGTATGAGAATAAGTTGTATCTAAACCTGTATACCTATGATTTCTACTAAGCAAGTGGAATAAATTATGATAATTAAATAATCAATCATAGATACCCAAGAAAAGAAGAACACAGATATCAAACAAGTCATGGTGTTTGTCATGTTACAAGCAAGGAAGAAAATATCGCGATATTTCGGCGATATATCGCCGAAATATTGTGTATCGATGGGTTTCGACACGATATTTCTTGGAGAAATATCGGTCCGGCGATATTTCGGGATTTGCGATTTCTCGCGATATATCGCTGATTTGGCGATAAATCGGCGATTTTTCTCCGATATATCACGCGGTCAACGCGGGTCAGACGCACTACAGGGGATTTGAACCCCAAACCTTTTGGTTTGGGGTTCACCCACTTACCACCTGGGCTAACTAGCCCCTTAATATATAATGTGCAAACAATATATATATACTTAAACTCAGTATGAAAATATTAAAAGAATATTTTAAAGAGCAAATTAATTATAATTATTTTATAATTAAATGCAAAGTCTTTTAATTAATTACCAAAAATATAAAAATTATATAATTTTCTTCATAATGTTTTTAATATCATTAATAATTAATTAAATATTAAAAAATTATATATATATCATTATTCATTTTATATTGTTTAATACAATTGAATTAAATGGATCATATTTTAATATTAATATATATTTTAAAATTAAACATATTATAATCAAATATCATAATATTAGGTGTAATTTAATAATAAATGTACACTTATAAAATTCATATTTTTATCGATGCATACGATATTATTATCAAATATGATAAATCATGTTATACATATATCAAAATTTTCAATAAAATAACTTTAAAATGTCTATTATACTTCTAATTATATTATTATGAGGTTTTTCTTGCATTTCCATGAGTTTTTAACAATTTTAAGCCTACCAATAATATCCACCGATATATCTCCGATATATCCAAAAATATCTCCGATATATCCGATATATCCGTAAAATCGAATTACCGATATATCCGTGATTACCGATATTTTCATCCTTGGTTACAAGCATGTATACCTATGATTTTTTTTTTCTTCCTCCCCATTTTGTTCCCCCCTCTTTTTTTTTATTCCTTTCCATTTTCCTTGATACCTTCTCCCTTGAACTCTGATTGCCACACGATCACACCCATTTCCCTTCTACAAAAGATTACAAAATATAAACGATTAGTATTTAATTAGTTTCTTGAGGACAATCTTAAAGTTCAACATGACATTTAAGAAATTTTTTGTTCATTCAACTGTTTCAATTAGCTTATCTTTTCAATCACACCGACACTTTTTGTTTATGTTTGTTTGGTTTTTTTTTTTTTTTTTTTTTTTTTTTTTTTTTTGCATTAAACACCTTTCTTGTTGTTGGTATCCATTATCATTTCAAAGAAAACATAGCAAATACAAAGAAGTAGTTTTCCACCAGTCTATCTTGAGCAAATGGTATCTCCATGCCAAGGTCTAGTTTTTTATGCCACCTAAAATAAATTAACATGGTTAGCAATAAGAGAAAGATTTCTCTTAAAATCGCTAATGCATGGGTGCTTTAAAACTTGACCTGAAAAGATTGCTCAGCTCTTCCTAGTGCAGTGACCGCACCAGGTTGAAGTTTAACTTCGCCAGCTTCAGCAAACCTTTATCATGCAAAGCTTCATGTTGGTAGATGGATATAAACCACCTCGCCTCTAGTCTGTTCAAACCTTTCCTAACGGTCTTCTTCAGGGAATGAGTAACTTGTTCTTCAAGAGGATATTCTAAATGTTCTACGACCGACTCAAGGTGAGTGGTAGTAAAGACGAGTGCTTCATCAAGTATTCCTTCTTCACGCACTTGGAGATGTGTGGCTTCATACAACCCTAGTATGCCTCTCACATCATTGATCAAAGATTCCTGGAAGCCCCCTTTTTCATCCTTGAACTTGTTCTACATTTATTCACAAAAATATGATATAAAAGCGTTTTGGAATAAGATTGTGATGATATTAAGATTTCATTTTATCTAATAGATGATAGTTCATGCCTTACCACATGAAATATTGAATCCTTGTTGTCTTAGTAGTCAAAATTAAAGAGAAACATTGAATCAATTATCATCTTTATGATCAACATCATAATAGCAATCATAGATATGTTGCAATGCTTCTTCTATCTCTCTTTCAAAGTGGTATACCACCCCAAGCCGTTGTATTCGATCAAAATACTTTGAATGTTGTGTGCAAGTTACCAGCAGCAGCCATTAGCCCTCTTCTCACTTCCTCTTTCAGATCTTCAACCTGCTGCTCTTTATGGCCACAGGCTTGTTGGCATGAGTTGTGTATTAAAAAGAAATTAGAGTAATGATAGAAAGTGGGATTTCTTTCCTTCACAGGTTAGCTTAATTATAGGAGCAAAATCTGTATAGCTTAGAATAGAAAATATATTCTAATATATACTCGTAGGGTGTGGAAACATAATAAAAAAAAAATATTGAATAGAAACAGTAGAATTTTTGACATGGTATCAGAGCCTAACCTTAGTACCTACCCACCCTAAACGTTGCGTTTCTCACCTCGCCCACCATGTCGTTGGACTCCGATGCAGAACCCCAACCTGCTGCGTCTTAGTTCGATTCCATCTTCTCCGAATTCACGGCTAAGATGACTGAAGCTCTTACCAAAGTCCAACCACCAACTCTGACCACCGAACCCTTTGCTGCTCCAATCGGCATCAAGCTGGATGGAACTAACTATGCTCTTTGGTCCCAAGTTGTCGAGATGTATATCTCTGGCAAAGACAAGTTGGGATATATCAATGGTGATATACCACAACCACCTTCGACGAATCCAACATTTTGAAAATGGTGCATTGACAACGCCATTGTCAAAGGTTGGTTGATCAACTCCATGGATCCCTCTTTGATAGGGAATTTCATTCGGTTTCCTATAGCTAAGTTGGTGTGGGATTCCATTGCTACCACTTACTTTGATGGTAGTGACACGTCTCAGGTCTATGATCTTCGACGTCGTGTGACGCAACTTAAACAGGCTGGAGGCTCCCTTGAGAAATACTACAATGACCTCCAAGGGTTGTGGTGTGAGCTTGACTTCCGCCGCCCTAATCCTATGGAGTGTGCAGTTGATATTCATAACTATAATCTTCTTCTTCAAGAAGACAGAGTGTATGTTTTCTTGGATGGCCTGGATGGTCGACTAGATAAGATTCGGGGCAACGTGTTGCAGCTTCGTCCATTCCCTACTGTGGAGCAAACGTATGCCCACGTCCACCGTGAAGCTCTCCGTCAATCTGTTATGATCACTGGCAGTGCACATACGGTTTCTGATGCTGTTCTCACAACCAAAGGACTCAAACTTGGTTCCTCTGTCCAACCTCCTATTGTGCACAATGGCAGGCCTAAGTCTCGTACATCTTCAGAGGGCTTGAAGTGCTCTCATTGTGGCAATTCGAAGCACACTCGTGACACCTGTTTAAAATTGCACGGGTATCCAGATTGGTGGAATGATCTCCGGGCTAAGAAGAGTCGTGACGTGGGCACTAACGATGAATGCTCCGCTACAACAGTTGTGGCTATTACCGAACCTCAACTCTCATTCACACCACAGATGACAATGCCGAACTCAGGTAACTGTGGTTGGGCTTGTTATACTTCGACTAATGATGGTTACCGTGGTGCATGGCTACTGGATTCTGGCGCAACTGATCATATGACGTTTACTGCTATGGAATTGACCACAACTTCCCTACTATGACGTACCAATATCGCCAATGCTAATGGTGTTACCTTCCCTGTCACAGGCGCGGGCACTGTGACCTTATCCCCTACATTGCAGCTACATAATACTTTGCTTGTTCCATCCTTATCTCATAAGCTTCTCTCCGTGAGCCAAGTGACCTCTGATCTGAATTGCATTGTGCTAATGTACCCTACTTTCTGTCTTCTCCAGGACATTCTAACGAAGGAGATTATTGGGCATGGTACTAAGAGAGGGGGACTCTACTACATGGAAGACCTGAGTGTGGGCCAAGCACATCACACGCAACATACTCTTGATGTAAAAGAAAATGAACTTTGGCTTTGACACCGTTGTTAGGACATCCGTCCTTCACCTATATGAAATATTTGTTTCCAGATTTATTTTCTCAGTTGAAAAATTTTGATTTTCAATGTGAAACTTGCATATTAGCCAAAAGTCATAGGGCTTCTTTTCCATTACATTTGAATAAAAAGGATACTCCATTTGCTTTAATCCACTCGGATGTGTGGGGACCTTCCCTAATTACTACTGTCAACGGCTTCAAATGGTTTGTGTTGTTTGTTGATGATTGTACTTGCATGACTTGGCTTTATTTGCTCAAACATAAAGATGAAGTACTAGGAGTTTTTAAATCATTTCATGCTATGGTTCAAACACAATTTTCTACTAAGGTTCAGGTCCTTCGATCGGATAATGGTGGTGAATATGTCAATTACCAATTTCGTGTATACTTTCAACAACATGGTATTATTCATGAGACTTCATGCCCCTAAACGCCTCAACAAAATGGCATTGTTGAGAGAAAAAACAGACATGTTCTTAAAACCGCTCATACTCTCTTAGTTGGTGCCCATGCTCCTACTCGTTTTTGGGCTGACGCTGTTACCACTGCAGTTCATTTGCTCAACCGAATGCCCTCTAAGGTGTTGGACTTCCAAACCCCCTTACAAGCCCTCTCAGGCTATACAGCTGTGCTTGCAATCTTGATGCTTTTCCCATGTGTATTTGGGTGCGTAGCCTATGTCCATCTCCATAAAAACCAGCAGACTAAGCTAGACCCCTATGCATGTCGCCGCTTATTTTTGGGCTATGCTTTTCACCAAAAAGGATATAGATGCTATGATCTCACTTCTGGTCGCATGTATGTTACTATGGATGTCACCTTCATGGAAACTGAAACATTTTTTCCACCCAATTCTCCTCTTCAGGGGGAGACTAGACAGGAAGAGCAAAATTGGCCAGAATTAAATTGGTTGAGCGTATCTGAAATACATGTGGAACCGAGGCAACCAGAACACATTTCTCTAGCTACTGAACATCATGAATATGCTCACGAAGCGCATGTTACTTTCCCCTTTGCAGTACCCGAAAACCTAACTCCTGAGAATGATCTTGAGGTAAGCTCCGTTAACACTACTGAACATCATAAAGATGCTCACGAAGCGCATGTTACTTCCCCTTCTGCAGTACCCAAAAAGCCAACTCCTTGAGAATGATCCTGAGGTAAGCTCCATTAACACAAATATCTTGGCACCTCCTATTGGTTATGTGTTACCTAACAGGCACAATCGTGGCAAGCCTCCAAGTCGTTACTCACCAGACATTGAGAAAAGAAGATCAAGATATCCTATCGCCAATTATGTGTCCACAAAGGAGCTGAATGAACCCCTCAAGACATTTGTGCATAACATTTTCGTGTGTCATGTTCCAACAAGGGTGGATGAAGCCTTGGGAGACCCGAAGTGGACTCAGGAAATCAAAGGTGAAATGGAGGCACTAATGAAGAACAAGACATGGAATCTAGTGCCATTACCAGAAGGAAAAAAAAACAGTGGCGTACAAGTGGGTGTTTTCCATTAAACACAAAGCTGACGGATCTATAGAACGATACAAGGCAAGACTCGTGGCAAAAGGGTATACTCAAACATATGGTATAAACTATCAAGATACTTTCTCACCAGTAGCTAAATTAAATAATGTTAGAGTGTTGATATCTCTTGCAGCAAATTTAAATTGGCCACTACATTAGTTTGATGTGAAAAATGCCTTCCTTCATGGCGGGCTTGAAGAAGAAGTTTATATGGACATTCCTCCAGGCTACTCAGTGACCACGGGAACTAATGAGGTGTGTAAGTTGTAATGAGCCCTGTATGGGTTAAAACAATCGCCACGGGCATGGTTCGGGCGATTTAGCCTGGCAATGAAGAAGTATGGTTTCCAACAGAGCAATGCAGACCACACTTTGTTTCTAAAAAAACAGCAAGGAAAAGTCACAGCTCTTATTGTCTATGTTGATGATATGGTCATTACAGGAGATGATATTGAAGAAATCTCACGGCTCCAAGGGCAGTTGTCTAGTGAATTCGAAATGAAGAATCTAGGTGGGCTTAAGTATTTCCTTGGGATAGAGGTTGCCAGATCAACCCAAGGCATATTTTTATCCCAAAGAAAATATGTTCTAGATTTATTATCTGAAGTTGGATTGTTGGAGTGCAAACTAGTGGATACCCCAATTTTCCAAAATCATAAACTTGGGATATCTCCAAATCAGAAACCAACTGATAAGAGAAGATATCAACGGTTAGTTGGCAAGCTCATTTATTTCTCTCATACTCGTCCAGATATTGCGTATGTTGTGAGTGTAGTAAGTCAATTTATGCATTGTCCAAGTGAAGAACACATGGAGGTTGTAATTCGGATACTAAGGTACTTGAAGTCTTCTCCAGGAAAAGGGCTCATGTTTTCTAAGAATGATCATGTGAGAGTTGATGGCTATATAGACACAGATTAGGCTGGGAACATCTCTGATAGGAAGTCGACATCAGGGTATTTCACATTTGTAGGTGGAAACCTTGTGACATGGAGAAGTAAGAAACAAAAGGTGGTGGCACTCTCTAGTGAAGAGGCAGAATTTCGTGGGATGGCCAAGGGTTTGTGTGAGCTTCTTTGGCTAAAAAGACTACTAACCGAGATCGGTTTTGCTCCCAAGTTTGAAATGAACCTCTTTTGTGACAATAAAGCAGCTATAGACATTTCACACAATTCGGTTCAACATGATCGAACAAAGCATGTAGAGGTTGATCGACACTTCATCAAATATAACCTAGAGACTAATACAATCCGGTTTCCATTTGTCAAATTTGAGGACCAGCTTGCAGATATACTTACCAAAGTCGTGTCAAGCAAAGACTTCCACAACTCACTGATCAAGTTGCGCATGAAGGATCCATATGCATCAACTTGAGGGGGAGTGTTGGCGTGAGTTGTATATTAGAAGGAAATTAGAGTAATGATAGAAAGTGGGATTTCTTTCCTTCACAGGTTAACTTAATTATAGGAGCAAAATCTGTATAGCTTAGAATAGAAAATATATTTTGATATATACTCATAGGGTGTGGAAACAAAATAAAAAAATATTGAATAGAAACAGAAGAATTTTTTACAGGGCTATCTGCATGTATAGCGAAATTGCATACACAAACTATTGCTTAGAAAAACATTGGATGGTTAAGATTTGTTATGTGTGTATATATATGTCAAAAATTACCTCATCAGCTAGAGTGTAGCTAACGAACCTCTCACCCCATATGCTAGGGGCAAAATCTGCCTTTGGACAATTAACCACTCGTTTCGCATTTTGATCAGAAGAACATGCTGATATTTTAATGGCCATGTTGGTTGAAACAAGAATGGGACAACAGGTGATGAACCGCTTACCCCAATTTCTAGAGTGGGAGTTCTCCTAGGTTTCTTACCTATTATAGTTGGATAAGGCTTGTCTTTTGCTAAAAGGCAAAAGATATTTGAAAAAATAAGGCTTAGATTATAATAGTGATGCAATTCTTCAATTTGGTTTAAGATAATAGTTCCAAAGTCTGTAGTCAATTTCAAGTAAAAAGGTAACTATACAATTATTGTATCCACATATGCCTATAATTATGTGTTATTAACATTTGATATATAAAGATGTTTGAGGAATGTAAACAACCCTAAGTTCATTCTAAATGACTTCGCCAATTATTTTATATAATCATAATTTTGTGATTTTTTTTCACTAGGTAAAAAAATTCAAATTAAATTCAGGGAAAATTTTCCATTTCCTATTTTCTAATTCATTCAGGTTTGATATATGCAAAATTACCCACATCCAATGATTTTTTTTTATTTTTTTTTATTTTTTTTTAATTTTTATATATTTGAACTTTAGAAGGGAACTTGGTACTTGATTTCCAGGTGGGATATTAACAACATATATCAGCTTCCGGAATACATGAAGCCATGCTACTAGGCAGTCTTGGATGCCTACAAAGAAATTGAGCAGATGGAGAACAAAAGAAGATCCTATTGTGTTCACTACGCCAAAGAGGCAGTAAGGGTCTCTGAGTTCTATCTGTGCCCCTATAACATGTAATGTACACAAGAGTAATTATTTGCTGGCAATGGTATAACATATTTCAGATGAAAAGGTCTGTTCGAGCTTACTTCAATGAAGCCAAATGGCTACATGAAGAATATGCACCTACGATAGAAGAGTATTTGAGTGTTGCACAAGTCACCTCTGAGGTCACCTTGTTCACTGTCATCTGCTTTGTTGGAATGGGAAGGATGGCACCAAAGAGGTCTTTAAATGGGTGTGGAATGACCCAACGATCGTCGGAGCTTCCTCCAAAATTATGAGGCTCATGGATGATATGGCTTCACACAAGGTACTATGTTATATTACATATCTCAAAGACAACAGGGCCTTCATAAGAATTTAATTACCCTTTTGGTAAACATTTCCTGTTGGCTTTTGTGTAGTTTGAGCAAGAGAGAGGACATAGTGCATCAAGTGTTGAATGTTACATGAAGCAACATGGTGTCTCAGAGCAGCATGCATACCAAGAGCTTAACAAGCAAGTTGAGAATGCATGGAAAGATGTAAACCAGGGCTGCCTTAAACCTCCTGCTATTCCAATGCCTCTCCTTACACGGGTTCTTAATTTCGCACGCACCGGGGATTTCATGTACAAAGGCCGTGATTATAGGTTCACGAATGTTGAAGATGTGATGAAATATAGTATTGCATCACTGTTCATGGACCCTATGCCAATATCAGCCTGGAGATTTGCAATGCTAATAGGCTTTCTGGCTTCTGTTTTATAATTAGCCCTTCTAGTTTGGGGTCTATGTTGGAGAGTATGATATATATATATATATATATATATATATATATATATACAAAATTCTCAACCATATTAAGGCAATGACAAAGTCACAGTGGGAAATGGTAAGAATCTGTTAATCACACATGTTGGATCCAAGACACTACATTCTCATCACCAAGCTTTTCATCTGAAAACCATCTATCACGTTCCTTAGCTTACCACAAACCTCATCAGTGTATGAAAGTTTTGTTCAGATAATCACATATTCATTGAATTCGATCCTACTTTCTTTTGTGTCAAGGACCAAGCCACCAAGAAGATTCTGATCCAAGGCACTATTGAACATGGGCTCTACAAATTTCCTAGCTCTTCTCTTCCACCATCATCTTCCTCCATGGCTCTTACTGCTCAGTCTACTGCTGACATCTCCCTATGGCACCAAAGGTGTGGTCACCCGACAGCTCCAATATTAAGACATATCCTAACCTCTTGTAATGTTCCTTATTCTACAAACAAGTTCAATCAAATTTGTTGTGCTTGTCAGCTTGCTAAAAGTCACAAGCTACCCTTCCCGCTTTTTTCTTCTTGTGCTTCCCAATCTCTTGCACTCATTCATGCAAACTTATGGGGACCAGCCCATACTCTTGCAACAAACGGTGCCAAATATTTTTTAGTGTTTGTTGATGATTTCTCTAGATTTTCATGGATCTATATGCTGCATTCCAAAGATCAAGTGTCCTCTTATTTTGTTCAATTTCAATCATTTGTTGAAAAACAATTTGAACTTCCTATCGAGTGTCTTTAGTCTGATACTGGAGGAGAGTTCAAGGCTCTCACTCAATTTCTGGTTAAACAGGGTATTCTTTATCAAACTTCTTGCCCCTATATACCTGAACAGCATGGGAGAGCTGAGCATAAGATTTGACACATAACCGAAACTGGACTTGTTCTTCTCACTACTGCTTCTTTGCCTCTCACCTTCTGGTCCTACACCTTCCAAACTGCAGTGGCTCTCATCAACTGCGTGCCCACTCCTCTACATTCCTATGCTTCTCCCTATCAGGTTCTTTATAAAAAAATCTCCAGCTCATCATCTATTTTGAGGTTTTGGATGTCTCTGCTACCTATATCTCAGACCTTATAACCTTCACAAGTTTGTCCCTCGTTCAACCCAATGTATATTTCTTGGCTATAATTCCACTAACAAAGGATATCTGTGTTTGCATCCTTCTTCGAGGCATGTTTATGGCACAAGACATGTTGCCTTTGATGAGATTGCCTTCCCCTTTCACCAATTGTCCTCCGTCGCCTCTCACTCTTCTCCTGTTGTGGAAAAACTCCTGCCTTTCCTGCACCTCCTCATTCTTCCCTACCACCTCTATCTCCTAGTTCCAATTCCCTACCACCTGCCACTACATCATCTATCCAATTTCTACCTCCTCTAATTCAGGATCCCTCTACTGCCTCCCCCACCTCTGCTCCACCCTTACCTTCCTTCCTCAATACTCATCCCATGGTAACCTGTTCAAGGCAGGCATCACAAAACCCAAGGCTCTTCTTGCATTTACTCCCACTAAACCCAACACTTTTCGACAGGATATTAAGGATCCTCAATGACAACTGGCAATGGTTGTTGAATATCAAGCTTTACTCCGTAATAACACTTGGTCCCTTGTTCATCTCCCTTCTCATGGAAATATTATTAGATGCAAATGGGTATTTCAATATTGATCATCACAAGGCTTATCTTGTGGCCAAGGGTTTCACCGAAACTCAGGGAATTGACTATTTTGATACCTTCAGCCCTATAGTGAAGCCGAATTCTTATTATTCTCACTCTTGCACTTTCATCCCAATGGCCCATTTGACAACTGAACATTCAAAATGCATTTCTAAATGGTGACCTTCACAACCAGGTCTTCATGCAACAACGCCTTGGCTTTGTTCATCCTCAACACCCATCTTACGTCTGCCATCTTCACAAAGCCCTTTGTGGGCTTAAACAAGCTCCAAGAGCTTGGTTCCACAAACTCAGTACCTCTCTTACCACTTGGGGATTTGAATCTTCTTGCGCACACACCTCTTTATTCTTCAAACATGCAACATCTGATGTTCTCCTCATTCTTGTCTACGTTGATGACATCCTCGTCACTAGTAGTTGTGCCTCTCAAGTTACCTTTTTTATCTCTCAGCTCAGCTCCACCTTTGCTCTTCGTGACCTTGGTTCCCTTTACTATTTCTTTGACATTGGGGTTACTCACAGTACTGATTCTCTTCATCTCTGCCAACAAAAATATGTGCATGACCTGCTCACTCGTACTGCCATAACTGATGCTAAACTTGTTCTTACACTGGGTTCCTTGGCCAAGCCTCTCTCTCTCACTGATGGTGATCTACTTCATATCGCAACATTGTTGGCGCATTACAGTATGTTACTGTTACACGTCCAAACCTTTCTTTTGCCGTTAACAAGGTATGCCAGTTTATGGCTTCCCAACGACCACCCGCTAGCTGGCTGTCAAGAATATAAAAAGTAGTTAAAAATAAAATGAAAATATAGATTTAAAATAAAAAATAAATTAAAAATAATTAAAATTTTAAAAATGATAAATATTTTTTTTTTTTAAGTTTTCAAAAAAATCTCAATATTTTCAGATATATCGGCGATGTATCCGATATATTCGTCGATATATCTGATACATCGTTGATATATCTCCAATATTTTGATAGACTTCCTCTATAGCTTCGCGCGTCGCTTCACACTCGATTTTTTCGTCGATTTATCGATTTCAAATTAACCGAAATATCGACATATTTCGGGGATTTTTGTGATGTATCCGATATATTCGTCGATATATCTGATATATCGTCGATATATCTCCAATATTTTGATAGACTTCCTCTATTGCTTCGCGCGTCACTTCACACTCAATTTTTTCGCCGATTTATCAATTTCAAATTAACCGAAATATCGACATATTTCGGGGATTTTTCTGATATTCCTTCCGTTCGATAATGTTGCTTAATATCCTTTCAGGGTCGTCCGATATCCGATATATTGGCGAAATATCACCAATAAAAACCGATTTTTCAATCCATGCTTAATAGTGGGTTTCCCTTTTGTTTGGCCTCTTGTAGACCCCCATTTTGGGGCTCGGTTTTTTATTATCTCTATTTTCTTTGCAGGTGTCACCACCCCTAGAGAGCCACGTGTCGCCTCTTTGGTGGTTGATAGGGAATCAACATTGCTTTTCGGGGACCTATGGTAGGTTGACACATGGAAGAATATTCTGGAGAGCTGATTTCCGTTATGGGGGAGCGTATGAGAGAGGATATTCTACAGGCATTTTGATTCTTACATGTGCATGATCACCTTGAGTATTCATTGATTTCCGCATCAATTGTCACATCAGCTTCATTTTATTAGTAGAGACCCGACTTTAGGGACTTAGAGGGGTGCTACAGTGTTTACCGTACCTTTCCGATAAGTAACCTGACCCTCGAGCTCGATCCGGTTTTTCACGGACCACCTTTTCCAAATAAGGAGTCACACTTAGGGTTTTCTTTTTTATTTTGTTTACCCTTTAAAAATAAAACAAAATTAAGTGGCGACTTCAAGTCATTTTTCTTAATCAGTAAAATCATTTTCAAAATAAAAATCGAGCTCGCCATCGAGTGGAAAACGCATAAGCCGAAATGCGGGGTCCACACCTCTATTTTTTTTTAAAAAATCCTTTCCGATTCTATGGCCTTGAGTGAGCATTATGTATTTCAACTATTTTGACATGTTCAAAATAAATTACTAAGAATTTAAAGGAAATTTGTTTGACAAGTACTTTTTTTTTAACATATTTATTTATACATTATTTAGTTTAGGTTGCATTATTCTATGTAAATAATTTATTGGGTATGGGAATTATTTTTATAAATGGCGGAGTAGATTCAATTTTAGATATTTATTTATTGAGCATGAAAATTATTTATTAAAACATGGTTTAACAACCATGCGATGGAATCAACCTGTTAAACAAAATAAACTAATACTATATTATTTTAACTTAAATTATTTCTTGATGGTAGCAATATTGAAAAAACAAATATCAATAAAGACTAACCTTAACGAGAAAATAGTAATTAACATAATTTTATATTGACTTGTAAAATTGGGTCAACATATAAATATATTAATTGTAACAAGACCTACATTGATAATGAAACGTCAATATTAGTCTATATTGCCAACTTTAAAATATTAATATATGTATATAACGGATGTTGTCATTATGTCTTTTATATATATATATATAAAATGCTAACCCTCAAATCCTTCTTTTTTGGGGTGAATGTTAGTTCTCATGTATGAAGGTAGATATGGTTGGTCCAATCATCTTAAAGTCCGTGTTATATTTGTAACAAAACTTTCGCATAGATAATCGTTTTCATGATTAGGAATTAGAGAAAATTTTGTAGAAGATTTTTCCAAATTTGGAAATAACTATGGAAGAAATTCAACTTAAACACGTTTCTTTGTGGAAGAGTTGCATTCGCAAGGAAAGCTACACAATATTAGTCTATATTGCCAACTTTAAAATATTAATATATGTATATAGCGGATGTTGTCATTATGTCTTATTTATATATATTTTAAGTTTCTTTGTGGAAGAGTTGCATTGGCAAGGAAAGCTACACAATATTAATCTATATTGCCAACTTTAAAATATTAATATATGTATACAGCGGATGTTGTCATTATGTCTTTTATATATATATATATATATATACATCTCAATTAATGATGCTAACCCTCAAATCCTTCTTTCTTGGGGTGAATATTAGTTCTCATGTATGAAGGTAGGTATGGTTGGTCCAATCATCTTAAAGTTTCGTGTTATATTTGTAACAAAACTTTCGCATAGATAATCGTTTTCATGATTAGGAGTTAGAGAAAATTTTGTAGAAGATTATTCCAAATTTGAAAATAACTATGGAAGAAATTCAACTTAAACACGTTTCTTTTGTGGAAGAGTTGCATTGGCAAGGAAAGCTACACACATTCATTGAACAATCTTAGGCCCATTTTTCCAAGCAGCCTAGCACGTTGTTTGAATTAAACCCCTATGGATTGATATTGATTGGATCCATTACCCGTCAAGCATTCAATCCCAAAGCGTTGATTATTCAAACTCTATGAAATATAGGTTTCGCTGAGTAGAGGAGTTCAAACACATTAAATTGATATTTTAAGTAAATATAATGTGGAAAATGAAACCTACTAGATCGATAATGACAACATTGCAAACCGATCTGCAGGCTAGTTAGGGCAATCCCCTCAAAATTCAAAAAATAATTAAGTAAATAAAATGTAATTATTAATATTTTTTAAAAGTAGTTATCGACTCGAAATGGGTATTTTTTATATACGAAGTTTAATCAAGTAGTAGTTCTTATGTTAGTAATTTAATTTTCATCTACTAGATCCTAGCCACACCTAATATTAACAACTTGTTTGGATATTCTGATTGAATTTAACCAAAGAGACTCTAGAAGACCAATATTTTTCTTGTCATCACTCTCTTCCGAGCACAACTCTTCCACACCATGGGCCCCAAAACTAAACCAAATTCCACATACTTTTTAACTACATACAGCCACTGCATTCCAGGCTGTGTCTCTCATACTCACGAATTCATCATTGAAGGTATAGGACTGTTCTATCATTGTTCCAAGTAATTGAAAGAGGAGCAGACGGAGGATTTGAAAAATGAATTGAAAATGGAATTAATACATAGTGTTGATTATATATTGAGGGAAATTAGGTAAAAGTTGGATATATTAATACTTAGGGATGTTTGGTAAAACTTAATACTTATTATTTAATGACTTAAGTTGACTTTAAATTAAATTATACTTAAATTATTGATTTAAAACTTATTACTTTAAGTATTAAGATATAAAATTAACTTAAAATTTATTTAAAATCATTAAGTTGACATATTTATTCTTATAAATTATAATTAGAATAGAAAATGTTAAATAACAATAGAAGTTATAGAATTGTAAAAGAGGTTATGAAGATAATTAAAACAAATAAGAATAAAAAGATAAAATAAAAATGTAGACTTAAAAATAAATTAATTATTTTTACTTATTATTTAAAGTTATTTTTTACTTTAAATCATATTATTAAGTTATTTTACTAAATATATTTAAATTACATAATGACTTAAATTAAATTATTAAATCATTTTAAATTATTAAGTTGATTTATCAAATACCTACTTATTAAATGCAAATATAGAAGGAAATTAGGAAAGTAAAGTAGATGGGTTATTAGGTGAAAGCATATCAAATCCACATATCCACATATCACACTTTTACCAAAAACCCACGTCATGCCAAGCCTATAAGTTGTCAAAGTCCTTACGATCCAACAAACTTCTTATGGTTCCCACACGGATTTCTATTTTTATCAAAACAAAAAGTTTATATATATATATATATATATATATATATATATATATATATTATTATTATAATTCATAGAGAATCTGACAATTAAATAAAAAGATAAACTCATTTGTGGAATATAATTAATAAATAAAAAAAGAGAAGTTAGAGTTTTAAATTATCATTATTTTATATTTTTTATATTTTAAATAATATAATTAAAATAATGGATAAAAAAATGTGCTCTTTCAAGTTTTGTACCTTATTTTCAAGTTGGTATTCTTTAACATAAGTCAAATTCTAACTTATTCAACTTTGACAATTTTAACCTAACCCTCGTATTGGTACAAATTAGACTATTCTACCTTACTTAAGTTACCGTCCTAAAAAAATCATGAGAATTATGGACCACCTTATTACGAATGTTGTATATTAAATTTCCAAAATTCATATTTTAAAATTAATAAAATTGAAGTATTTTCCTTCTAGAGATTATTTATTATTATTTATCTTTACTTTAATATATATATTTCATAGGTAGAATTTTCCTTAAAGGCCTTTGTACACATACCTGGGTCATAAGAATACGTGTCAAATATAAACATGCTTTTTAAATTTAATCATTCTTATTATAAGTTTATTAATATTATTATTATCATTATTAAAATTTTATTATATACCTTGTAAAAATAAAAGTTATGATTTTAAGTAAGGTTGCAATTTGAAGTTCAAGTTCATTAAACTGTGCAAAGTTTAGCTTTCTATTACTATATATATATATATATATATATGTATATATATAAAGAATCAATTCCGTCAATTCATTATTTTTTAAGAATTAAAAATTACATAAATATAGATGGTTATATTTTACGAAAACATTGAAACAAAACAATAAGTGTGACTTAAGAATCTATTTACATAAATATTATAATCATCGATATATATATATATATATATATATATATATTTGTTTATTAATAATTTTATTCTTTTTCATTTTGACTTAAGAATCTATTTAAATAGTGACTTATTCTTCAATAAAGATGTAAAGTTATTTTTCAATCAATCGAACTGTCACATGTAAGTGTGAAAATGATTGAATAAAGATAAGTTAATTGTCACAAATAAGTGTGAAAAAAATCGAGTAAGGACAAAGGGTTGAATTGGGAGTTTTAATTTACATAAAATGTTTTAATTAATTTGAAAAGAATTTTAAATTGAGAATTTGAAAAAAAAAAAAAAAGAAATTTCCAAATAATCAAAATAATTTGGAAATGAATTTTAAATTAAGGATTTAAATTTTAAAATTTGAAAAAGGAAAATTTTTATAAATCTTTTCTAATTTTAAATATGAAATATTTCCAAATCTTTTTAAAACTCTTAAGTTTCTAAATTGTTTTTAATAAAATATAATCTTTAAATTAAATACAACTATATTAAGTTTTCTCCTATATATATCCTACCTAAATATATATTTGATGACAGAGTGACTTGTCTTTCCATTCCTAATCTCTAAATAAAGAATTCATTAGAAGGACCTACATCCCTTCGGAAGCTTAGAGGAGCTAGAGCATTGGAGGTACTATGTTGTGGATGTGGATTAAGGTGTAGGCCCTAGCAAGTAAATTATTAAGGTAAAATGGTTAGGTAAATATGTGTACTTTAATTTCAAATAGTGGATTGCAAATTAGAGGTTTTAAACCTTGTGATTTTTTATGCCCACAATTAGTATTGATATTTTCAAATTAAAATTTCTTCTGTCCCTTATTTGATTATTTTTATTATTTTGATCTTTAATTATTTTGATTATCCCTATTATCTCCTAGTTTAAATTGAGTTAATATTATTTAACTCTTATATTATTATCTTTAAAAATCACTCCACTCTCAATGTCATCCTCTGTACAAAAGCGTATATATATATATATATATATATATATATATATATATATATATATATAATTCACAAATATTGAAAATATGTTTAATATTAAAATATCATTCCATGTAATTTGGAAGAATTCAAAAGATGTAAAAGATATGATAATATATGTATAATTATTTTTTATTTAAAAATATTAATAATTACATTTGCAACTTTATTTTGTCCTCATTATTTAATTAATATACAAAAAGATATGGGAATAAACTTATCAAAAGAATTGTCATAATAGAGCTTTATATTGTTAATAATAAGTTAAATTAAGGTGGTATTTATTTTTTTACTTAAATCTAAATGAAAATTAATTTAATTTAATTGTAAATATAACTTAATAGAATTAATTATTATATTTTTTGTTTTTTATAATTTTATTTTTGTTAAGCATTAAATAATAATTGGGTGAGAGCTAGTCCTACTAAGGTTGTGCTTTGACTGATTCAAAAAATTATTTTTAGTTTTGAGCAAAAAGTTTAATATTTTACTTTTATCTATTCATTAAAAAAATCTTAAAAATTATTATTTTTTTGTTTTATTCAAAATAGTGAATGGAGTTTGAGTCGAATTTTAATTATTTGGTAAAATAATAAAATTAATTTTTTATTTAAAAGAAAAAATAAAGGTAAGTCAAAGATATAAAGATAATTATTTTATTTTAAATAAGAAAGATTTAAATAAATAAATAAATAAAAAGATAAATGAGCTACAAATTTTAGGATTAATTGATTAAAAGGGATGAAAAGATCCCAAATTTGTAAAACTAATCTCTTCCATTTTTTAAATTGAAGAGTAACACATGTTTGACATAAATACCCTTAACATTTTCATTATTTACATGTGTATTTTAAAAGAAAATGTTATTTTTGTAAGAAAAAAAGTGAGAGTATTCTTATCCAAAATGGGTATTTTTTGGATGAAAAAAAATGGTTTGCAATTTGATATTTCGTTCCCCTTTTTAATCGGTTATCCTCAAATTTTATTACAGAAAATACAAATTCTAAAAATATTTAGTTTTATTTCTATTTTTAAATTTAAATATATTTTTACCTTAATTTTATTTTTATTTCAAAATAATTGATGATGATTTAGTTGAATTCTAATATTTAATGGAGTTTTAGTTGAATTCTAACACTATAATATAAAGTGACCCGATAACATTATAAAATCAATTTTATTTAAAAATAAAAATAAATAAAGTTGAGTTAAAAATAGTATTAAATAAATTAACTTTAAAAATAAAAATTAATAGTTTTACCTTAAATAAAAAATATTAAAAGAAAAAAAATTAGATAGATAGGCTTTAAATTTTATTAAGAGAAACATAATTTTTTTTTTTAAAAAAATTGTTTTTATTTATTTTCAATTTTAAAATTTTATTTCTATTTTTTATTTAAATGAATTTTCAAATTTTATTTTAATTTTATCTAAAAATAGTTAATAGAGTTTTGGTTGAATTTTAAGACTATAAGATAAGCGAATAGATGAAATTATAAAATGAAAATTTTTTATTAAAATGAAGAGAAAGTTAAGTTAAAGATACTATAAATTATGATTAGAAGAATGAATATCAATATAAAAAAAAAAGTGGTTTTATCTTAAATTAGAAATATTAAAAAAAAATAATAATATATTGAAAAATATAACTTTGTGGTAGAAGAGCAATGACTATGCTCTTTTGAATACCGTAGTTTATGTTCATTTTTTAAAATTTAAAAAGAATAAACATCTTTTAGATATTAACAAAAATAAATTTAAATAGATTCTTAACATAAAACCTAAAAAACATTTGTTGTTGGCCAAAAAATCCAACTATGAGCCCTTTTATGACAAGTGAAACTTCCAAATCTTCTGAAGAGTTTTTTATCTTAGTATTAAAATCTAAAAGCAGAATATATATACTATGAGTTACCTTTTTAACAACTAATTTATTTTATTTAATGTAATAATATACATTAATATAAATTATAGTTGAGTTTTTTTTTAAAAAAAAATTGGCATATGCTTGTATTACTTTGTTAGCTTGGAGGACGACAAGCCTATACAAATAATGAGTTGAATGAAATAAGAAGCGAGTAAATTACATGTATCAATGAAATTGTAATTTTTAGATTACAGAAATGAGTACATGCATTAATATATATGAAAATATATAGTGATTATGACATTTGAGAATCTATTTATTTTGAACGATGGGAATTAAACTTCGTAAAATTTCAATGTAGATCGGAAGTAAATGTTTTTGTTCCTTGAAATATTTACAACTTCTTTCCTGTAGTGATGTTATTTTGTAATAGAACTTCCCTGGACAATCGTTTTCATGACTGGGAATTGAATTAGAGAAAATTTTGTAGAAGATTTTTCCAAATTTGGAAAAATCGCATGTAGAAGAGTTGCATTGGCAAGGAAATCTACACACTCATTGAACAGTCTATGCCCACTTTTCCAATCAGCCTAGCACGTTTTTTTGAATTGAATAACCACGGATTGATATTGATTGGATCCATTATCAGTCATTCAATCCTAAAGCATTCATTTGTCAAACTCCATGAAATATAGGTTTGGCCGAGTGGACATTTCAATACTAAACTTGTCCAAATACATTAAATTGATATTTTTAGTAAATATGATGCGCAAAATGAAACCCACTAGGTCGATAATGACCACATTACAAACTGATCTGCAGGGTAGTTAGGGCAATCCCTCAAAATTCATAAAAAAAGAAAAAAAAAAGTGAAGCAAATAGAATCAAATAGTAGTTCTTATGTTATTTTTTCAAAAAATAGTTATCGAGTCTGGAAATGGGTATTTTTCATTTACTTGAAGCAGATTGAGGATCTGAAAAATGAATTGAAAATGGAATTATACATAGTGTTGACTATAAGAATTTCAGTGGATTCAAAAAGTCCCAATTTATACCTTAGCCGCCCCTAATAGTTTCGGCTCTTGCTTCATAAATTTAGCCAAGGGACTCATGAAAAAACTTTTTCTTTCACGTCATCAATCCCTTTCATACACTACTTTCAACATTATTATTTTACATTATCTTCAACAATATACAGTTTCTGAAGGCCATTGCTACCCTATAAATGCAATGGAGCTTCCCACGCTTTTGCACTCAATACTTACCAAGTCAGCTTTCAAAGTAGTGTTCTACTATCGTTCCAAAAAATTATCATGGCGAGTCAAGTCTTATCAAGCCCTCTAGGACAATTTTCTAAACTGGAAAATCGTCCAGTGGCCAATTTTCACCCTACCATTTGGGGTGACCAGTTCATATCCTACACTCATGAAGACGAGGTAATTGAATTACAATATGTGTTAAATCTTATATCGCTTATAAATACCTATATATTCGAAAGTTGCTTTTCTTAATGTGTTGTTTAGTAAAATTACTTGGTTGCCTCAGGTAACACGTGCCTGCAAAGAGAAGCAAGTTGAAGATCTGAAAGAGGAAATTCGAAGGCAGCTAATGAATGCAGCTGGTAACACTTTCCAACAGCTGAAATTTATCAATGCCGTGCAACGTCTTGGGGTGGCATACCACTTTGAAAGAGAGATAGAAGAAGTGTTACAACATATTTATGATAGCTATCCTGATGGTGATGATATGGAAAGTGATATCTATAATGTTGCACTTCAATTTCGGTTACTAAGACAAGCTGGGTTCAATATTTCATGTGGTAAGAGCCCAAAGAATGATCATGTGTGAGCTAAAATGCATCATTCTCATAATTCCAATCTTATGTTTAAATTATGGTATTTATGTAGGCATGTTCAATGAGTTCAAGGATGAAAAGGGTGACTTCAAGAAAGCTTTGGTCAGCGACGTAAGAGGCATGCTGGGCTTGTATGAGGCTGCGCATCTCAGAATTAATGGAGAAGACATACTGGATGAAGCACTTGCTTTCACCACCACCCATCTAAGGTCCATGGTAGAACATTTAGAATATCCTCTTGCGGAACAAGTTGCTCATGCACTAAAGCAGCCCATTAGAAAAGGTTTAGAGAGGCTAGAGGCAAGGTGGTATATGTCTATCTACCAGGATGAAACTTCGCATGACACAACTTTACTAAAGCTGGCCAAGTTAGATTTCAATCTAGTGCAGTCCCTACACAAGGAGGAGCTAAGCAATATTGCTAGGTTTGCTTTCAAATCACTAGCAGATATACCTAGTCACCTTCTCATTTTACCCTGAGCTAATTGTTTGAATGAATTTTAGGTGGTGGAAAGAATTAGACTTTGCTACAAAGCTACCTTTTGCGCGAGATAGATTGGTGGAATGCTACTTCTGGATACTTGGGGTGTACTTTGAGCCTCAATATGTCCGGGCTAGACGAATTCTAACCAAAACAATTTCCATGACATCCATTATAGATGATATATATGACGCATATGGCACATTTGAAGAACTCGAGCTCTTCACCAAGGCCATTGAGAGGTTTGATTAATGCAAATTACCAAACCTTCATCATTTATACTGTATGTGATACTTAAATCAAGCCTGGTTTTATTTTCAGGTGGGATATTAATAGCATAGATCACCTTCCAGAATACATGAAACACTGCTATGTGGCACTCTTAGAGGTGTACAAAGAAATTGAGGAAGAGATGGAGAAAAAAGGAAACCAATATCGGGTTCAATATGCAATAGAAGCGGTAGGACATTCTGCATTGACTTTGTTTTGTATAGTAACATATCGTAAGGATATAGATGTAACTTGATTGAATGTTTGACAGATGAAAAACCTAGTTAGAGCTTATTTTCATGAGGCTAAATGGTTCCATGAAGGACGCATACCAACAATGGAAGAGTATATGAGGATAGCACTGGTAACCTCAGGTTACTACATGCTTACAACCATGTCTTTCATTGGTATGGGAGAAATTGTAACAAAGGAGGCCTTTGATTGGGTGATCAGTGACCCTAAGATTATCACAGCATCAGCTGTAATTTGTAGGCTCATGGATGACATCAGTTCACATAAGGTATTGTGAATATAGTATTTCTTGTTAAGCTATAATTTGACCTTGACCTTAAAGCTCAATCAATTAAACATATTTACTGTACTCTTCTTCTAAACTATATATGCAGTTTGAGCAAAAGAGAGGGCATGTTGCCTCAGGCATTGAATGTTACATGAAGCAATATGGTGCCTCTGAGGAAGAGGTATACGATGAGTTTCAGAAGCAAGTTGTGGATGCATGGAGGGATATTAACGAGGAGTTCCTACGACCTACAGTTGTTCCGATGCCTCTCCTAATGCGTGTGCTTAATCTTTCTCGAGTGATGGATGTGATCTACACGGGGGAAGATGGGTACACTCATGTTGGAAAAGTGATGAAGAATAATGTTGCATCACTGCTCATTCACCCTATTGTATGACCAAATGGGTCAAGTTGATCACCATCTACATATTCTGCCTTACCTAGGGAGTAGGATGAATAAAAATTATTGTAATAGTATGGGAGAGACCTATAATGTTTGCTACTCTCTCTCGGTTTGGTGGTGTTTTACATCATACTATCATTTGGGCTAAAGGTATTAATGTTATTGCGTTCTAAAAACTCCATCCTAAGATGCAAACATAAGCAGGTTTTTTTTATTGATTTTCGTTTTCTATTTCTTGCATCCATTTTAATATATGTTTCAAACACATGGATCAAGTTTGAAACTTTTTTGTTATTCAAAAATCGTGTCGTGGAGAAAATTCTCCATGGAAAATCACTTGATGGAGAAAATTCAAAATACATTATCATCATGATGTAGAAAATCACTTGACGGATAAAATTCAAGTATAAAAATCACATGGTGTAGAAAATTCTCCATAGAAAATCACGAGAAAATTTAAAATACGTCGTCGTTGTAAAATTCTCCATAGAAAATCACAAGAAAATTCAAAATACATCAGGATCATGATGTAGAAAATCACTTGACGGAGAAAATTCAAGTATAAAAATCACATGGTGTAGAAAATTCTCCATAGAAAGTCACGAGAAAATTTAAAATACATCGTCGTTGTAAAATTCTCCATAGAAAATCACAAGAAAATTCAAAATACATCAGCATCATGATGTAGAAAATTGACGGAGAAAATTCAAGTATAAAAATCACATGGTGTAGAAAATTCTCCATAGAAAATCATGAGAAAATTTAAAATACATCGTCATTGTAAAATTCTCGATAGAAAATCATGAGAAAATTCAAAAAACATCGTCATCGTTGTTGTTGTCATCATCCTCCTCCTCCTCCTCCTCCTCATCATCATCATCACTAGACATGCTAAAAGTTTTGTTTCATCATCATCATCACCAGACATGCTAAAATGCTAAAAGTTTTGTTTTATGCCATGTAAAAAATAAAAGTTATGATCTTATATAAGGTACCATGCAGAGTTTAAATTTTTGCAAAATGAAAAGAGAAAAAAAAAAAGGAAGTTATGAAGAATCAAATCAATCAACTCATCATTTTCCAAGCAAGGATTAAGATATTAAAAATTACATAAAGATGATGATTATATTTTAAAAAACATTAGAAAAAAACAATAATAAATATATTGAAGTTGTTTTTTTACATAAAACAATATATGTATAATAACATAAATACATTTAATTATAAAATATATATGATTCCATGTAATTTGAAAATATTCAAGGATGTAAAAGAAATAATAAATATTTTTTTTTACAAACAAATATTTATAATTTCATTTACAACTTTATTTCTTCCTTTTATTTAATTAATATAGACAAGGAATAACAAAAGACTTACTAAAAGAACTATCATGAGCACGTTTTATATTTTTAACAATAAGTTCAAATAAATTTTAAAAATAAGACAATTAAATTAATATATTTTTAACATTTTATTTAATATTTAATTTTGTGCATAGATATGTCATAAAATTAGGTTAAATATAGTACATGTAATTATAAACAATAAGGGCAAGCAGCTCAGGTGGCAAAGTAGCCACCTCCCTTCCAACATGCACCTTCAAGTTTTTTTAGCATACTGATGTAGCGAATTACGAGAGAAAGTCACCATATATTGCCAAAATTAGTGATTAATCGAAAAAAATAAGAAAATAACATGATTAATCGAGGTAGATTATGAAAATTTGATAAAAATTCATTAAGTGAAATTCCCCCATAATTTTCTATATCGGTGATATTTCATGAACATTAATCATGATTTCCAAGTTCACAAGTTTACCGTATCTATAAATTGGTATGTCAAAGAAGTTCAAGAATAATTTTTAGATGATTATAAGTGTTTTTTAATAATTAAATTCATTTTACAAATAACTACATGTTTAATTAAGATTATATCCTAATGGTGCTGAAAACAAATTAAGACAGACGTCAAATCACATTTACTTTGCATTTAAACAAATTATGCTTAATAGACATATTTATGTTTTTGAAGATGATGGATGTTAATTTCAGATTTTGCTTTCAAATTAAGCCACCTAACAGTTGTCTTTTAAACACTTAAGCGAACACAACTTCAAATCACCAATAATTCACGGTAGCAGTAAGCGACAACTATTAATAAAAAAAAAAAGTACTTAAATAGTTAGGGCTGAAACTTAATCAGGTTGGCTCCCAATCCATCAATGGACAAGTTTGGATAATTATTTCTAACACTTAAATTGATTGGGCTTAGGTTAAGCATTCTTAAACTCTAACGTAATTTTAGTTGGGCTATTACCAAGGTTGTGACATCTTGAATCTAACCAAAAGTTGATATAATATTTATATAATAATTATAATTTATATTGTTATGGACTTATACACATTTTTTACATGCGTTCCTATTCAATGATTATTTGAAAACTCTTTTTAGGTTTTTTGGAGTTATCACTTATTTTATTTATTTTTAAAAAGAAAAAATAAAATAAGAAAGAAAACTTTATATGATTCTTTATTTATATATAAAAAATAAGTCTGTGAACTAGGAATGAATGTATGAGGATAAGTTGTAGTAATACCCCTCTAAACCTGTATACTTATGATTTCTACTAAGCAGAATGAATTATAATAATTAAATAATCAATCATAGATACCCAAGAAAAGAATAACACAAATATAAAACAAGTCATGATGTTTGTCATGTTACAAGAATATATAAAATAAATGATAAAAGAATTTGTATAAATTGATTTGTGAAATTAATTAAAAACATGGATCTAGATTTCAAAATTTGTCCCAAATTTATTTTTACATTAGTTTTAAACTCAATTTTATCCTTAAATTTCAAACCTGATTATATTTGGATTTTTTGATCCACTCATACCTTTCAATTATTAGTTTTTATTATTTTGTATATTATTTTATTATTATTATATATATATATATATATATCTATTACATTTTTATTTTAAAAATTTTCTTTTCTTTTTATTTTTATTTATTTATTTTTTTTCCCTCTTCTCCTACTTACCCACGTACCCACACTATCTCTCCTGCCCAGTCTCCCTGCAAAAACTCCCACTCCCCACGGCAGAGAACCCCCTCCCATCCTTCTCTCTTCCCTCCTCTCTCCTTCATTCTCCTTTTCTTATCTTTTTTTTTTTTTTTCTCTCCATTTTGTGCCTTTTTTTTTTTTTTCTTCCTTTCCATTTTCTTTGACACCTTCTCTCCTCAACTCTGATTGCTACACGATCACACCCATTTCCCTTCTCCATTTTCCCTTTCTTTTCTTCTTTTTGTTCTTCTTTTCCTCTTCCCTCACCCAAAAACCCATCAACCCTCACCACCGTCGACAGCATCGCCGGCAAGCCGTTACCGGTCGGCAACCCCCTCCTCCCCTCTCATTCTCCCCTTCCACCCACCTCTCCTCTCACTACTTTCTCTCTCTTTCCTTTTCATTTCTTTCTCCTCAACTCCATTTTCACCCTTCAACCTTCATCCATGGTCTCAAAAAAAAAAAAAAATAATAATAATCCCCATGTCGATAGCCCTGGTTCAAACTTTCCAAGTGAATCACCAAAATACAACACAATTAGCTATCACAAAACAAAATAAATTCAATTAGGCCTAAATTTAATATCTTATAATCCAAACTTAATTTAATACACAAATCCAAATTCACAATCAAAATCAAGTCCAATTTAATATATAAAGCCCAAATGTAACAAAATTATACTACAATATTAATTCATGCCCAAATTAAACTATTCAAATGGGCAAAATTCATTCACCAACGACAAATAGGCCCAAATTTCATATTAATTAACATCCCCAAAACAAAATTTATTGGACTAATTTGAAGTTTGGATTTGAGTTTGAATAATTATTTTGGACTTTACATATTTTTGGATATTTACCTTTGGGCTATTTTTGTTTTTTCATGGACCCATTCTACAATTCTATTGACCGAGCACAAATTTGTGATGCGTAGAAGGTTAAATTTCATGAAAAAAAATGTGGCTCAGGAAGGCTGTAAATTGAGCATTAAGCTTGCTATAGCCTTGTTTAGGCATATTTTATTTCCCCACTTTTATTTATTTTTATTTTTATTGTCCTGTAAATATTCTTTCTTATATATTTCTTGGGTGTATACAAAGTTGAACAATTGATAACTCATGAATTTTGTTTTAATAAAATAAATAGGTCAGTAATCTTTTTTTTTTTTAATAAAAACAATTGCTTAGAAATTATTTTTTTTTAATAAAAAAAGGTTTTTTTTCTATAAAAATTCAAAAAATTGTTTTTAAGAAAATCCGAAAAATCATTTTTAATAAAATTAAAAAATATATATTTTTAATAACTATTCGAAAATTTATTTTTTTAATAATAATTATCCAAAAATTGTTTTGTAAATAAAGTTGTCCCAAAAATTAATTTTTCATAAAATTGTCCAATATTTTTTTAAAAAAGTAAATTCTTTTTTCTTAATTAAAATGGGATTAAAATTAATTTTTAGAAATAGAGGATTTAATTTTTTTCTTTTTAATTAAAAATTCTTTTGCAAATAAAGTCATTTTTTTAAAATAATATGTGTAAGTCACTTTTCTTAAATAAAAATAAATTGAAATACTTTTTTTAAATAAAATTGTACAAATTCATTCATTTGTAGTAAAAGTAAGTAAAAATTATTTTTGTGATCAAATTGAAATTTTATAACAAATTCTTTTAATACAATAAATATAAATAACTTTTTTAAAAAATTAAATACAAATGAAATTGAGAAAATAAATTGAATTTTTTTGTAAATAAATAAATTGAAATCATTAATTCAAAATGGTTTTTAATAAAATCCTTTGAAATTTTTTGAAAACTATTTTTTTAATATTTTTATTATTTAGTTCAATAAATCATTTTACATAATTCTTTTTTATTTATTTTGTCTATTCTTGTAATTTGATTTTTTCTCATGGCTTGTGCGTACTCATTTGTGCGATTCTTTTTCTTGGTATCTATGACTAATTAATTAATTGTCACGATTTCCTTAATTTATTTAGTAGAAATCGTACGTATACAAACTTAAAAGGGTGCTACGGTTCACCATCGTATCTTCTCGATAGGTAACCTGATACTTGAATCTACATTCGATTTTTATAGAGATATATTTTTCAAATAAGGAGTCAAACATGATTTTATTTTTTATTTTGTTTTCCTTTTTTTTTTTTAAAAAAAACTAAAATAAGTGGTGACTCCAACTTTTCAAAGATCAAATTTTAACAATAAAAAAGCGAGTCTCGCTGTTTTAAATGGGAACGCACATGAAAAATGCGGATCCATAATGGGTTTAATTATTTCTAAATTCAAAGGATTAAAAAGGTTTATTTACATAAAAAGGTTTTTCCATTTTGATGATTCCGATCTATTTTAAGTACCGAAGAAAGTTTTGATTTTTTTTTTATTTACAAAAAATGCTTCAAAGTACTTTTCATAAAAAAAGGATTAATTTTCACAAATTTTATTTACCAACATTCCAATTTGATTTTCATGCATAAAGAAACTATTTTTATCATTTTTATTACAATATGATTTTTTCAATTTTTTTTTAAAAGTATCTAAATCTAATCTTAGGTCCAAGAGAATACTTTTACAAATTCTTTAAGAAAAAGGATTTTTAAAATTTTAAAAAAAGGATCAATTTATTTTAAAAATTGATATTTACAAATTACTTTTTAAAAAAAAAAAGGATCTTTACAATTTATTTAGAAAAGAATAAATATTCAGATCCAATTTTAATTATAGGAAAAAAATAATCTTTTTTAGTGTTTATTGAAAATAAGATTTTTACAATTTTATTTACTTAAGCATGAAAATCCAATTCGGTTTTATTTACTAAAATGCATTTTTTTACTATTTTTATTAAGACATGATTTTTACAATTTAAAAAAAAAAAAAAGAAATTTACGACTTTATTTAAAAAAACGTTTTGCAATTTTTTTTAACAAAGGTTTTAATGTTTTATTAAAACAAAATGCTTTCAAGATTTTATTTAATAAAAATGATTTTCACATGTTAAAAAATAAAAATAAAAAAACTTTACAGTTATATTTTTTTTTAAAAAATTGATTTTCCAACTGTATTTACAATTTATTTAAAAAGGGATTTTACAGTTTTATTTAAAAATACATTCTGTTGTTTGATTTCAATCTTACTGTTTTTTTTTTTTTTTTTAGAAAGAAAAAAAGAGAAGTTCAAACTTATTTTGCTCCTCTCTCTCTCTCTCTCCCTCCACACGCTCATTAATTTTAATGTTAAGGTATCAGCCCAATTGACTTGATTTATATTAACTTAAACTCTTGTTCTAATAGGTATCTTCATGTAACAGCAAAGCCTTGATTTATATAGGAGGTCATGGAGGTGAACTGTGAACCTTACTGATGTGTACCCAAACCCTACTATTTATTTATAATATTGTCATCATAATATTTAAATATGGAACATTTTATGCATTCATCATGTGAAGATCAAAGAAAACAACAGAGATCGATACCATAAGTCCACGTTACATAATAAAAAGCAATATCAAACAGAGGCAAACAAACCTTAATACACCAAAGCCACCAAGCAGCAATTGAAAAAACCACAAAGCGTTTATTCCCACAAGCTAGAGTATACCATCTTTATTTGGGTAACATATCTCCACTCTCATATTGGCACAGGGTCTATGAGCAGCATTGAAATATTATTTTTCATCACTTCTCCAAGATGTGTGAATGCATCTTTCTGGCCCTTGTACACCAAATCTGCTGCCCGACATAAATTGAGAAGACGACTAAGGAGAAGCATTGGAACTGCAGTAGGTCTGAGGCACTCTTCATTTATATCCTTCCATGCATTCTCGATTTGCTTGTGAAACTCCTCATATGCTTGTTGCTCCGACACACCATGTTGCTTCATGTAACATTCGATGCTTGATGCATTATGTCCTCTCTCTTGCTCAAACTGCAGAAATAGTAATATAAGGTGTCAAAAAGAAATTGATATACAATAGATTTTCTTTATCTTTATGGGATTGATATCCAAGGAAGTGTTGTTTCATTGTACCTTGTGCGTAGCCATGTCATTCATGAGCCTCATGACTGTGGATAAAGCTCTAACAATCTTAGGGTTTTGTTGCACCCAATCAAAGACTTCCTTAGTTGCGATCTCTCCCATGACAATAAAAGAGATGATTGCGAACACGGTGGCACCACTACTAACCAATGCAACACGCATGTACTCTTCTATTGTTGGTATGTATTTTCCATGGAACCATTTAGCTTCAACCAAGTAAGCTTGGACAAAGTTTTTCATCTAGGATAAAAATTCAGCCAAGTAAATATATCATGCAAGTGTTATATATAGCATTTTATTTACAATACAGTATACGATAACATAAACACAATAGAGTTCATAGAACCCTACTGCATCTTTTGCATGGTGGACACAGTATGATCTTTCTGTGTTTTGCATCTCCTCAATTTCTTTGAAGACATCTAAGACTGCCTGATAGCATTGCTTCATGTATTCAGGAAGCTGATGGATGCTATTAATATCCCACCTGAAAATCAAGTACCAATTTCCCTTTTAAAGTTCAAATATGAAATCAATCCATTGGTTGTGGGTAATTTTAATCTTGCATATATCAAACCTCCCAATTGCCTCTGTATAGAGCTCCAGTTCTTCAAGTGTTCCATATGCATCAAATATGTCATCCATAGTTGTCATCAGAGCATGTAATTTGGTCTGTATTTTTCTAGCATATGAATACTGGGGCTCAAAACAAGCTATTGCTATCCAAAAGTACCCTTCCACCACTCTATCTCTTACAAAAGGTAGCTTTGAAGAAAAATCTAGGTCTTTCCACCACCTGAGAAAATACATTAATTCACATACCGTAAAATGCTTTAACATAAGTTGATACATGATTTGAAAACTAACCTCAAGATATTGCTTAGCTCTTTTTTATACAGTGACTGCAGTAGGTTGAAGTCTAACTTTGCAAGCTTCAGTAAAGCTTTACTATGTGAAGCTTCATCTTGGTAGATAGACACGAAAGGCCTTGCCTCTAGCCTCTCCAAGCCTTTCCTTATGGGCCGGTATAGGGCATGACTTACTTGTGCTGCAAGAGGGTATTCTAAATGTTCTACCATGGACTTGAGGTGAGTGGTGGTGAAAGCAAGTGCTTCATCTAGTATATCTTCTTCCCACACCCTGAGATGTGCAGCTTCATACAAGCCTAGTAGGCCACATGCATCATTGATCAAAGACTCCTTGAACCTTCCCTTTTCATCTGTGTACCTGTTGAATATATCTGTAATCATCACCAAAACATAGAATGTTATATGTGAGCTTTGCTAGATGATATTCAAGCACCTTATAATTCATGAGGCTTACCACATGAAATATTGAAGCCTTGTTGTCTTAGTAGTCGAAATCGAAGTGCAACATCATAGAGATCATCATTTATGTCATCAATGCAATGATAGTAATCATACGTATTTTGTAATGCTTCTTCTATATCCTTTTCAAAGTGGTATGCCACCCCAAGCCGTTGAACTGCATCGATAAACTTCAGCTGTTTTGAAAGGTTACTAGCTGCAGCCATCAGCTCTCTTCTAACTTCCTCCTTTAGATCTTCCAACTGCTGCTCTTTATGGGCCAGAGTTATCTGTATCAATAAATTGCAAGAACAAAAAGTGAGAAAATCTTTAGGTCTTGTTATGCAAACTACATACATGATCAGAAAATTACTTCATCCTCAGGAGTGTTGCTCACGATGAAGGCATTGCCCCAAATGCTAGGCTGATAATTTGCAGTTTGGCGATTAGTCTCTGGATTAGCAACTGGGGCTGGAGAAGACCCGTTGCTGGTAGCGAGAATTAAGGCCATCTGTAACTCACTCGAGCACTCAAGATATGAATCAGATGGCTTGCAATCTACGGTATTTATAGGATGGAAAATGGTTCATTACAATTATTAAATATCAATCCGAGATTCCCAGTAGGATGGATACAATTAATTCAAGGTCACCTATCATATTTAAACCAAGTTTCTTAAAAATTAAATATTTAAAATATGTTTTTTGTTCTCTTAGAAATACGAAAAGTGTATCTTATTCCCTTAATAATTCTCAATATTCAACCAGCCGCCAAACAGTGATTAAGACTTTTTCACGTGAAGATAAAACTTATGATTGATCTTTTATTGTCCAATAATATCCTAATAATAAAAGAATTTTGATATAACTAATTTAATTTATATAAAAACCAAAAATTATTTTAAAAAATTAATTAAACAATTATTATGTCTTCAAAAATACTAATGGCATTTGTTCCAGGAGAAATTACTTTCGATGACAAATATCTAATTTCTCCCAATAAGGAAAAAGAAACGGTGGGAGAGGTTTAAGGACTCATAGTTTTGAAACATGGAGACTGATTTCTTCTTTTTACGAGGCTTAAATGATTGATTGTGGATTGAAATTTTGCTCCTAAAATATGCATGTGGCTTTCGCTTGAAAAGGCATATGTTGGGAAGCAGTTATGCTTGGTTACGAGTTCTATAAGCTTACGACTTTAGATTTGCATGATTATCTTTCTTTGGATGAGATAGTTACGAAGAAGGGCCCTTTATTCAAACTGTTTGTCATATTCTCAACAAAGGAAGCATTTTATTTAAAACAGAACACTCTAAAACTATGAAAAACTAGCAGCCAAATTAAAGCAATTAGGCCATGTTTGGTACGAAGCCAAAGCAATTAGGCCATGTCTGGTATGAAGCCAAAGCAATTAGGTCATGTTTAGCACGAAGCCAAATCACGACCATGTTTGGTACATAGAAATGAAGAGTAAAAATAGACATTTTATTCATTTTCTCATTCATTTTCATATTTGGATGATTTAAGTATAGTAAGAATAAAATAAAAAATAATTTCAAAAGAAATGAAATCCCACTTATAAGTGGGATTACGATTCATCTCTAGAAGGAGTTGTTTTACTTCATTAGTACAAGTTATTTTTAAAAACACTTTTTAAAAGTTAAAAATAAAAATAAAAATTAGATAAGTTGTTTTAAAAATAATTTTTTATTTTGATTTTGTAAAAAAGAAATTATAAATTCAATTTATATAATATAAAATTAATTTAATTAAAGTCTTATAAAAAAATAATTTTTTAATTATAAATAAAATTTTAAAATAAATATTTTTTTAATAAAATATGAATAGGATTATCATAATATAATCATAAATTATATTTTTAATAAATATAATAAAAATATGGATATTAACATCTTCTAAAAGCATAATTGATTTATTTTGTTAAAAATAAATAATAATAATTTAAAATTAATAATTACTAATACTATTTTTCTAAATTATTATACTTGCTACTTTGTTTTAAAAAATTATTTCTCAAGAACAATAATCGATAGTGGTATTAATTTTTAAAAACAATTTTATTTTTAAATGAAAAGCCTAAATAGGTTTTTATTATTTAGCAAAAAAAAAAAAAAACTATCAAACATTTTCTTTTTTAAATGAAAAAAAATTATTTAAAATGATGTATTGTGTAAGAGATTTTTTTTTTTGTAATAAAAATAAAAGATTAAATATACTATAAATTATGATTAAAATAATGAAAATTAATAAAATGATACTGGTTTTTTTCTTAAATACGTACGAAATATTAAACTAAAAAAATAAGATAAATGAATAATATATTGAAAAATATAACTTTGTCTTTTTTCTTACAATTATTTTCATAGCTTTAAAAATAGTGACCTTTAATTTTCTTGCTATTATTTATTATTAGTCGAGTTGTATAAATTACATTATAATAGTTTCCTTTAAAACCAAAATAAAAATCAATCCATGTGGTTCCATGACACTGTTGGATGAAAAAAAAAAATCACTTAATTTTCATCTACCAGATCCTAGCCGCCACCTAATATTTATGACTTGTTTGGATATTTTGAGTGAATTTAACCAAAGAGACACTAGAAGGCCAATAGTTCAAGGACAGATTGGTTGTCACGCCTCAAGTTACCTTTTGCATGAGACAGATTGGTTGAATGCTACTTTTGTATACTTGGGGTGTATTTTGAGCCTCAATACTTACGGGCTAAACGAATTCTAACCAAAGTAACTGCTATGACATTCATTCTAGATGATATCTACGCACACCTGATGAACTCAAGCTCTTCACAGAAGCCGTTGAGAGGTTTGCTACTTGCACATTACCAACCTTGATTGTGTATAATATATGTGTTTATATATACCTAAATCAAGGGTCATTATTTTCTTTTCAGGTGGGATATTAACAGCATGTGGCACTCTTTGATGTATACAAAGAAATCGAGGAGGAGATGGAGAAAGAAGGAAACCAATATAGGGTTCACTATGCCAAAGAAGTAGTAGGACATCTTTAACTCTGGATCCCCACCTTTTGCATTGATGATATTTTATATGGTCTCATATATACATAGATATAACTTGGATGAATGTTCTTTAGATGAAGAATCAAGTTCGAGCTTACTTTGTTGAGGCTAAATGGTTACATGAAGAACACGTACCAACACTTGAAGAGTACATGTGTGTTGCACTAGTAAGCTTTGGATACTACATGCTTGCAACCACATCCTTGGTGGGAATGGGAGAAATAGCAACAAAGGAGGCCTTTGATTGGGTGACCAGCGATCCTAAGATTATGTCATCTTCAAATTTCATTGCGAGGCTCATGGATGACATCACATCACATAAGGTATGCAGAATATGTTATTCAAGTGGGGAGAATATAACACACTGGTTTTTTTTTCTCAACTTTTGCATTATACATGTAGTTTGAGCAAAAGAGAAGGCATGTGGCCTCAGCCATTGAATGTTACATGAAGTAATATGGTGTCTCTGAGGAACAAGTATACAGTGAGCTTCAAAATCAAATTGAGAATGCATGGTTGGATGTCAACCAGGAATGCCTCAAACCTACTACTATTCCAATGGCACTCCTTGCTCCTATTCTCAATCTTACACGAGTCGCGGATGTCATTTACAAAGAGCAAGATGCGTACACACATGTTGGGAAAGTGATGAAGAATAACATTGCGTCGTTCTTCATTAACCCTATAATATGACCAAATGTAGTTGATTATCGTCCCCTATGTATTGCCTTGTGGAAGAAGTAATATCTAATAAATCATTATAAGAAGGTGAGGGAACAATACGTAATAAATCATTGTAATATGGTAAGGGGGACACATCATATGTAGCACCTAGTTTCTCTGGGTACATAGTGTTTTACTTTTCAATATTTCCTGAATATTTATATAAGAATATGTATTACTTAAATCACCTAAATATATTATTTATTGTATTATATTCTTTAATACATATGTATTATTGTCATTCAACTTGAGAAGTATTGATACCGAGTCTTAAAATACACATGTATCTAGAATATATGTCTACAACAAATCTGGATCTCCTTGTTAATGTGTAATGGTGTTTTGGAGTACTACAATACTCACCAAATAACTTCTTTACACTTTATAATGGACACTGACTGGTGAGTTTGTAGTTAATTAAATATTTAACTCTATAGCAAATTATTATTATTATTGTTGCTAGTGTTATTATTATTTAATTCATTATTATGAAAATTATTATTATTATTACTATTTAATTAGTATTATTATTATTATTAGCTATTAATTTTAGTTTTTTCTTTTTCATCTTTTCTTTTTTGTTGTTTGTTATATACTTCATAAAATTACAAGTTATGGTCTTTTATTAGGTTGAAATTGGAAGTTCAAGTTCATTAAAGTATGAAACAGTTAACTTAGGTTCACTAATTTTGTAAAAAATTCGATGCATTTATAGGATAATTAAATAATTCAACGAACTTACCATTATACTAATTAAGGTTTTTTTTTCTACCTTTTTACATGTAAGAATATAGAAATTTATGTTTCATTATGAAACTTTGGAATTGCATGAATATGAAAGTGACATTTGTTGGTGTCGTTCCCAACTAGAGTTAGGTTCATCCAACTTCATTGGAGTCAGGTAGACTGCTTCCTTTTCTCCAACTCGTGAACTTAGCCGATACAAAGTTATATGATAGCACCCAATTTTTCCGTTCATGCTTCTTGAGAAGTCCATCCAATTGTACTGGAATCAGACGGACTTCTTCGTTGCATAAAAGGATATCCGGACAAGTGGTTCGGGCATGCCTCTCCTAAACTTAAGTTAATTAAGGATAACTCTAACTTATTTTTATGACAGAAAATAAGCGTATGTGCATGCCTACCTTGTTCGTGCTTTTTGAGGGGTTTATATAGAGCTTATGACACTGTCACTATAGTGCTGACTATACACTCTAGTCTTTCTTGTAATGATGATTGCCCTTAGGACGGTTGGGCAATCATATCAGATAAGGGCGGCTGATTGGTGCCATCTACTGACGTGCCAAAATCTCGGACCATGCAACTGATTGTCCATTTAGCTTGCCAATGTCTGGGATTGTGTGTAATAATTAATTGACATTGGCTTTTGGGTGTAAATGAAGTCTCGTCTGCCGCTTAGATGTCAGGCGTCTATTTCGCCGCTCAAATGTCATGTGTCTAGGCCAACGCTCAGACATCAAGCGTAGTTGATCATGCATGCCAGAAATCCTAAGGACTTGATTAGACTGATTTTTTCTTCTGAGAGTCTAGCGAGCCCAGCCTATCGATTCTGTTCGACCTTGTGGAAGAAGAGAAACCTCTCACTTCTGGTGTCAGACATGACTTATCTTGGTCCAAACGGAATGATCCCAAATGGGTTACAAGTTTGTCCTAGTCGGCCAAGGGGTCTTGAGCTTGAAAAGGACACGTGAAGGGAAACCCCCCACAATGCCCCCTTAATCCGTCTACCTCTAGCCAGATGAAGAGAAGATGTTTTTAGAGCATCCAGTTAGTCTCCTATCTGAATAGGAATTCCGGGATTGTTTCCATATTTCAGACAATATCCCTATCCTTCTAATAGACGACGAGGTGTTATCCTCCGTTGACTTGCCCAACAACATGATGTATTTTACTAAGGAACAATTCGTTGTGGGGCTCCGTCTACCTATCCCCTCTTTCTTCAAGCAGTTCCTTCATTCTATGTAAATCCCTTTAGTTTTCTTCATTTGAACGTTGTTCGGGTATTGATGGGATGTAGTGTTCTAGACATGCTCTTTCAGTTGGATCTCTCCTTGCTAGAAATTTTGTTTGTTTACACTGTCAAAATGAGCTGGAAGGAAAGGTTTAGCTTTTCTTCCCATATTCCTTTCTTGCAGCCGATGACTGGCCTTCTAGATTCATGCAAAGGCTAGGTAAAGGGACATGTCCTAGTCTCCGGTCCTTGGAGTGGTTCGTCTGAGGAACCATACAGAGTCTTTTCTTCACAACATTCGTTGGAGATACGCTTCTATCACTTTCTCTATATTTTGCAACTATTTCTTCCTCGATGTGAATTTACTACTGATTCTTTTGTTTGTGTGATACAGGCAAGAAGAGGTGGGGATGTCTTGTAGAGTGGGTAGACAAGGCTTCTTTCACCTGCTCAACAAGTTGTTCAAAATAGATGCGTTCGAATGGGCCCCCAAAGTTCTTCTGTCAAACAATAACTTGCTAGCGTTGATCGATAATCCAAAGTCGTTCATCATCCCCGTATTTCCTCGTCTGACTCCCCCGTCTTTGGTGCCTGGTGAACATTTCATGCTAAAGGATTTGCCTTTCTATGAGGTTGCCTACCTGGCAGATTTTGAGGCACGTTAGGCCTGTTTAGAGGAACGGGAGAAAAAACATTAGGAAAGGACATTGAGGCAAGCTTCGACTACTGGTCGTCTATCCTCCAGTTCCGTTGTCCGTCCTCTCACTGAAAAGGGGAAGAAACCTACTGCTCCACCTAAAGAGAGTCTCTGGTACAAAACATGGGGGTACTCTTTCTAGCTACTCAGCAAATCCCAATTGAGATAGACAACAATCCTAGTCAATCTTTCACGGCCTGGCTTCTGTACGGCACTCCAAACACCGCCATTTCTTGCATTATGCCCATGTAAGACTATAAGGCTTTTGAAACGACAAAAATGGTAAGTCACCTACCCTTTTCTGCTCATTTTGCCTTAGCCTCTTGTTTCACAACAATTTCTCTATTACCTCTTCAAGTGATAATCGAAGTCTGAAACCTCATGTAGCAACACACTCCCCTTTTCTACCGATTGGAAGCAGTCAAGACCATGAGGGCATACTTTGCCCATAATATGGACGAGAATGAGCATCTTTTTGCCAACTTGGAGACGACGAAGAGTGAAATTGCCACTGCCCAAAATCTTGTTGAAGAAGGAGTCGGTCTGTTGAGGAAGGCCGAGGAAGAGAAGGAGACAGTTCAAACTGAAGCTCGTCGGCTGGTTGAAAAGAAGGAAACCATGGCGGTTGACAAAAAAAAGGCTGAAGAAGAGGCTACCCAACTAAGACAGGAGCTACAGGATCTCCGAATGGGGTTTGCCTCTCAGAAAGAAGACTTGGAGGTTGACTATCAAAAGCAAGTGGATGACATGTTCTTGTACGACTATCGTTGTTGTATGAAAAAGCATGGCATCATCCATGATGCTCCCAGTTTTCCTTCGGATGACGAGGATGAGTTTCTAGGCGACCCTGCCCAGGAATGAGGAGATGTTTTCGAAGGCGGTCCCTCTGGTGAGTAGGCTTGATCTTTTGTTTGTATTTATTTATTATGGCTGGACATGACCTAAACTGCTACATCTATAAAGACAATGGATGCTTTATTTATTCAAATATATTTACTTTAGTCGTTTGTCTCTCATACATTGTTTTCATAAGCAAACTTTATTGAAAGTACTGCTTTAAATTGGATACATTCCAAGAGCAGAGCAGGGGTACATCGTCCAATGTTTGAAGATGGTATGCCCCTGAGTCTCTAGCCTTAGTTACAACATATGGCCTTTCCCAGTTAGCTTGAAGCTTTTCGGCTCCTATTTCGGTTGTGTTCTCAAATATTCTTCTATGGACTAAAGTTCCTAGCTGAAAAAACCATGGTCGTGTTTTTTTGTTGTAATGAGCGATCGTCTTTTGATGGTAAGAAACCATTCGGATAGTTGTGTCTCCTAGCATTTCATCTGCCCAATCCAGTTGTCTTATGAGTTCTTCATCACTGTTCCTCTAATCTTATACAACTGTTTTAGCGGTAGGCATGTTAATTTCAGTTGGAATAACGGTCTCCATCCCATAAGTAAGGGCAAAAGGAGTAGCTCATGTTGGCCTTCTGGATGTCATTCTGTAAGCCCATAAGACTCTGAGCAGTTCGTCCACCCATTTCCCTTTGGCTCCTTCCAGCATTTTTTTTAATGCATTCAGTAGGGTTTTGTTTGTTGCCTCAGCTTGCTCGGTACTCTATGAATAGCAAGGTGTTGAATACAAATTCTTGATGTTTAACTTCGAACAAAAAGTTCAAAAGATGTTACTGTCAAACAGTGGCCCATTATCCATAACGATTGCTCGCAAAACTCCAAATCGACATACAATGTTTTTCTAGACAAACTTGAAGACATTCTTATCTTTGATGCTAGCATAGGCTTTTGTTTCCACCCACTTGCTAAAATAGTCAGTTGCAACAAGTAAAAACTTCTTTTGCGCTATTGCAACAGGTAAGGAACAGATTATGTCGATCCCCCACTATGCAAATGGCCAATGGCTTGTAACCAGGCTGAGGGCTTCAGAATGTACACGGGGAATGGGAGCGTGTCTTTGACACCAGTCACATCTCTTAACATAGTTTTCAACATTTTGCTTCATGGTGGGCCAATAGTACCCTTGCATGTAAGCGCGATGTGTCAAGGTTCATTCGCTTGGATGATTTTTATATACGCTTTCATAGAGTTCGGCCAGGACATACTTGGCTTCTAGCTTGCTCAAACACCTTAGGTTTGGTTCTCTAAATGATCATCTATAAAGTAGGTCATTGATCAAAGTGAAGCAGGTTGTCTGCACGTAGAGTCTGTGTAGTTGCTTCCCGTCTTCTGGTAATTCCCCCATCTAAAGGTATTTTATGATGTCATGCATCCAACCGAGGTTTGCTTCATTGGTACTGCACACTAGTTCGGGTGTGATTGAGGGCGTGGCTTGGAGGTAAATAGGCAACATCATTGTCTCTTTTATAAGGAGAGTGGCAGCTATTCCAGCCAATACGTTCGCCTTCATGTTCTCATTTTGGGGTACCCGTTTAACAATCCACTCATCTAGTTTTTTCAAGCAATCTTCTACCATGGCGAGGTAGCGAGCCATGCGCTCGTCCATTACTTCATACACTCGTTGAATTTGCCCGACAATTAGTTAAAAGTTGCTTCTAATTTTCAACCTTGTTGCAGCTAGTGTTAGGGCAAAATCTAGCCCAGCTAGGACAAATTCATATTCTACTTTCGTACCATCTCTCACAAAATTTGTACACTCTCTCACAAAGTTCGTACCATTTCTCACAAAGTTCGTACCATCTCTCACAAAGTTCGTACCACATCTCACAAAGTTCGTACACTCTCTCACAAAGTTCATACCATTTCTCATAAAGTTGGTACCTTATCTCACAAAGTTCTTACCCCCTCTCACAAGGTTCGTACTTTCTATCACAAAGTTCATACAATCTCTCACAAAGTTCGTATAATCTCTCACAAAGTTCATACCTCCTCTCACAAAGTTCGTACCCCCTCTCACAAAGTTTATACCATCTCTCATAAAGTTTGTACCTTATCTCACAAAGTTCGTACCACATCTCACAATGTTCATACCCCATCTCACAAAGTTCGTACCCCGTCTTACAAAGTTCGTACCACATCTCACAAAGTTCATACCCCTCTCTCACAAAGTTTGTACCCCATCTCACAAAGTTCGTACCCCATATCACAAAGTTCTTACCACCTCTCACAAAGTTCGTACCATATCTCACAAAGTTCGTACCATCTCTTACAAAGTTTGTACCATCTCTCACAAAGTTCGCACACCCTCTCACAAAGTTCATACACTCTCTCACAAAGTTCGTACCATCTCTCACAAAGTTTGCACCCCCTCTGACAAAGTTCGTACACTCTCTCACAAAGTTCGTACCATCTGTCACTAAATTCATAACCCCTCTTACAATGTCCATACCCTCTCTCACAAAGTTCGTACATTCTCTCACAAAGTTCGTACCATATCTCACAAAGTGTCGTACCATTTCTCACAAAGTTCGTACCACATCTATCAAAGTTCGTACTCCCTCTCATAAAGTTCGTACCACATCTCACAAAGTTCACAATGTTGGTACCCCCTCTCACAAAGTTCGTACCCCTTCTCACAAAGTTCGTACCCTCTCTCACAAAGTTCATACCCTCTCTCACAAAGTTCATACCATCTCTCACAAAGTTCGTACCATTTCTCACAAAGTTCGTACAATCTCTCACAAAGTTCGTACCCCATCTCACAAAGTTCGTACCTCTTCTCACAAAGTTCGTACCATCTCTCACAAAGTTCGTACCACATCTCACAATGTTCGTACCCTCTCTCACAAAGTTTGTACCCCCTTTGACAAAGTTCGTACCACCTCTCACAAAGTTCATACCCTTCTCTCACAAAGTTTGTACCCCATCTCACAAAGTTCGTACTGATTACTACTCAAAAAGTGCTATTTTATAGCTTGTAATTAACTCTTTTAAACACTTTTGAGTAGTAGTTATTACCTTTTAACTTAATTGGCATGTTAAGGACCCTTGCAATCGTTTCTAATCAAATTGTGTTAAGTTTTGGTGTTTTTGATAGCTTTTTTATCACCAAAGCAATCCAAGAATGAGGGAGAGCTTTATATAATCCATGGCAAAGCAAATGGAAGCTCATTTACATGAAGAATTCAAGCTTTGGAGCTTCATAGTTCTTTGCCAAAGCCAATCAAGAATGCAAGGAGGAAAAAGAGAGAAATCTAACATGAAATTCAAGAGGATAGCAACTGTTGGAAACATTTCAAGTACTTCCTAGAGTCCATTTCATGCATACTATATGTTGTTTCGAAGCTCGGGAAGTCAGGAGTCCAACACTTTAAACGGTGCATGAATTGGAGTTGAAATGAAGAAGTTATGGCCGTTTGAAGACAACCGCATCAAGCTATGCGAAAATTTCGCAACTGCGAAATGAGTTGCGAAACCCACCTTTGGCACACGAGTGCCATTTCGTAGCCCATGCCTCCATCTTCGCAGCTGTGAACCACGTTGCAAAATCACCACCAAGCTGCGAATGAAGTTGCAAATCATCTCCAAGTTGCGGAATCATCTCCAAGTTGCAAAATCACAAATTCAACTTGCAAAATCAAAGTTCAAACTTGCAAAATGGACAATTCAACATGCGAAATCCACCTGTGCAATCTTAGATATTTGCAACCGACTCAGTTAGATTTTTTTCTCAAGATATTTTGTGTAAATTTCTATTTTCTCCTTGTAATCAGTCAAAGATATTATTGAGATATTTCTTAGAAAATATTTTCTATATATATATATATCTTTGAACCAATGTAAAGAATCATGCATCATATATCAGATATGTAATTGACGATAGTAAGAAATATATTTTACAGAGCACTTGCTCTATTTTTCCTTCATATTTTTGTTTTCTCGTTATTTTTATTTCTAGCAAATCAAACTCTGAGAATGTTTCCTTAGAGGATGAGTGGCTAGGCTTTTTGTCTCTTGGAGTGAAGAAAGCCGGGTAAGTTTCCACATGCAAAAATTGGAAGTTTTGTTGTTTCAGTGTTTAATGAAGAGAAAGTGTGACCCGTTAATGGTTTTTATCTTTTTAGTTAATTTAAAATGCCTTAAAATCACCTGGGCCAACACTTGGTAAGGCAAGTGGACTCCGTCCATTAAGTTACACTAGTTTATCTCTTGCGAGCCTTTGGGAGGTGGTTTAAAAGTAGGATTTTCTAGAATAGCCAACACTTGGTAAGCTTTTAGACTCTAAGGAGACATCCAATAGTTATCTCTTGCGAGCTTTTGAAGGGTAATCCAAGGTTAAGGATCACCTTGAATGGCAAATGCAAGGTGAGAGGCACGAGCCATTGCAAAATGAATCAGTGAGAGGGATTTAGTGTTTGAACCTATTAAGAGGAAACATTTGTACCACACCGGTTCGGGAAATAACCATATGTTAAATCCCCAACGCGAGGAAAAGATTCAAGGTTAAGGATCACCTTGAATGGCAAATGCTAGGTGAGAGGCACGAGCCATTGCAAAATGAATCAGTGAGAGGGATTTAGTGTTTGAACCCATTAAGAGGAAGCATCTGTACCACACCGGTTCGGGAAATAACCATATGTTAAATCCCCAACGCGAGGAAAAGATTCAAGTGACCGGAACTCCTTTTTTTGTATAAGGAACCTGAGCCTAGTGATCTGAAACTCCAAGAAACACTTTTCTTTGTAATTAAAATCAGTTACTATTTTTTGTTAGCTTAAAACAAACCTTTTCAAACATCTTTATGTTTTTTTTTAAAGCTAACCTTGAAATGAAAAAACACCAATTCAGCTTTGAATTAATATCAATTGTGGAGTGAAAACTCATCCCAGTGAACGATCCTAGAGCCACTATACTATGCTAGTTGAGGCTATCCTAGTACATGGTGTAATAGGTTACAAATTTTGTTGATTACTCCCGTCTGAGGACCGAACTCAAAGGTACACCAGCTGGGCATGAATCAAATGGTGTCGTTGCCGGGGACCATTGAGAGGACATGAATCAGCTGATACACCAATTGGGAACGAATCAAATGGCGCCGTTGCCGGGGACTATTGAGATGACATGAATTAGCTGATACACCAATTGGGAACGAATCACGTACCCCGTCTCACAAAGTTCGTACCCAGTCTCATAAAGTTCGTACCCTCTCTCACAAAGTTCGTACCACTTATCACAAATTCGTACCATCTCTCACAAAATTCGTACCATCTCTCACAAAGTTTGTACCCTCTCTCACAAAGTTCGTACCCGCTCTCACAAAGTTTGTACCCTTTTTCAAAAAGTTCGTACCCTTTTTCACAAAGTTCGTACCCCATCTCACAAAGTTCATACTCTTTCTCACAAAGTTCGTACCCTCTTTCATAAAGTACGTTCTGTCTCTCACAAAGTTCGTACCACATCTCATAAAGTTGGTACCCCCTCTCACAAAGTTCGTACCACATCTCACAAAGTTTCATATAATCTCTCACAAAGTTCGTACCATCTCTCACAAAGTTCATACCATCTCTCACAAGGTTCGTATCATCTCTTACAAAGTTCGTACCCTCTCTCACAATGTTTGTACCCCCTCTCACATTGTTCGTACCATCTATCACAATTTTCGTACCCACTCTCACATTGTTCGTACCTTTTCTCACAATTTTCGTACCCCCTCTCACATTGTTTTCCTTCTTCAAGATATGTAAAACTTCATCTTCAAATTTAATCTACAAATAAAAATAAAAATAATATAAAAATATTGATGACAATTTCATAACAAATGACTAAATTGTCTCAATTTGATTAATAATACCTCATAAAAAATTCAAAAATCTAAATGTTATAAAGCATTACATATTTAACATGACATTTATACCTACAACAATTATATTTAAATGAAAAAAAATATCAAATGTTACCTTTTAACACTTGTAATCACTTGACATCCTTCATATAATGTCTTCTTCAAGACATAAAACTTCATCTTCAAATTTAATCTATGAACTTACAAAAAAAATGATATAAAAATATTAATACCAATTTGATAACAAAATTTAATAATAAACTTATAAAAAATTCTAAAATTAAAATTTTATAAATCATTACATATTCGTTATTTAACATCACATTTCTACCTACAAAATTTATATTTAAATAAAAAACATCAAATATTACCTTTAACACTTGTAATTATTTGAAATCCTACATTTTTTTTTCATATTATAGAAATTTTAAATTTTCTCCATCAAAAAGTTTCAAACTCGATATTCAAATTTGATTTATCAAAACACATCTCACATATTTTATAATATGGTAGTTGAAACATGCATAAGGTAATTATACAATTGTATCAAACAAATTCCTGGTCAAGTGTCACGTTCAAACAAGAAGATTAATTAATAAAAAAGGTAATTTCTAGGAGTAAAAAAATTATGAAAAATATATCAGTTTTAACCACTAATATTAATTATTAGCAAAAGTCACTTTGAACCATAAAAAAAAAAATTGATAACAAAATATCACGTTGAACCACAAATATTAACTCACAGCAAAAGGTCACCCTACGCCACACCTACCAAGAGAAACATGTTCAGTAGTTTAACATGTACACCAAACCACCAAGAGAGACAACACATAAAACAGTTTTTAAGACCAAATTTTAAGAACAGTTTTTGATGTTTTTAGAAACATAATTGTGTTTGGAAATTGAATTTTGAAAAATACTTTTTATTTTCAAAAAAAAAAAAAAAACATGCTTAGTTGAGTTAATAAAAAAAGTTTTTTAGAACAAGTAAAACAAAAAAATATATTTGGAAGTTTTTTTTTTAATTGAGAATTTTCTTTAATTAACTTGATATTGTAATTATATACATAATTTTTAGGTTTACATTTCATTTAAATTAAAAAACTATTATATTATGATATTTATTTGCATGAGTTATAATTTTTTCAACAAAGGATTACTTTACCTAATTGATGAAGGGTAATAAAGGGACTCATAAATCTGCTCATCTACATCATTTATTTCATCTAATGAAAAGGTATCAACAACCATTGATATAATCTACTAGCTAAAACAAAAATGTAACAACAGCAACAATTCAAGTATTGGTACATTTCAGATCACTACAAATTAAAAGACCTTTTGGGTAGTTACAGGCGAAGAATAAAGTGCAAACCAGCAGGAGATAGACTCAATAAACGAATACAACTCAATGGTGTATTTAATACTTAGATCAGGCCTCCTTCCCCTGGAAGTTGTAAAAATGGTCTAGGAAGAATTTGTAGTGAACCACTCCAATGCTATGAGCACCTACAAATCAAAGCAAGGGAACAGACAAAAACCATTTTTTGTTACACTACAAGAACTAGACCAAGAGTAGAACCTGTAAAATCTTAGTAATCAAACACCAAAGGTCCAAAACCAGTGATCCATTTGCTAGAAAAGATAAATCAAATTAATGAAACACAAATCACAATCATTTTAAATAGAGCAGAGGTCACTCAAAACCTATGAAACTCTAGACGATGTGTTAATGAACCAGGAAATATTCTAAGAAATCACACAAAGTGATCTATCTTAGCCTGGTGTTAATATAAAAGATTCATAATCCCAAGATAGGGAAAAAAAAAAATACGCAGCCGAGAATCAAACCAATTAGGTAGAAGACAAAAAAAAAAAAAAAAAAATTCAAATTAAATATATACTCCAATCCGAATCTCAAAACCATAAATTATTTTCATGGAGAAGACAAAGAAAGGAAGAAAAAGACAATACCTAAAACACTGAGTCTCCTTCTCATTGAATCCCCTTGATGCAAAAGATGCAAAGGCTATTCTTAGCTCTTCATTAGGCAAAGAGATCCATATGTTGCGACATCTGCAAAAGCCTAACTGTTATCTCTCTTGCCAATATCCAGAGGGTAGAATAGGCCACCAGCCTAAAATTCAAAGCTTCATAACACCGTCAAATAGCGTACATACAAGCACATGAACACATAGAGAGAGACTTTTTACACGAACAGCACCTTCTCTGGCAGCTAATACAAGAATATCAGCACGTGAAACAATTCCAGGGTAGGTTGCTTCCAGCTCTTCCTTGATGGAGTCAATTATATCAAAGCCTTTTAGAGTTTCATTAGAAAGCGAATCTTTCTCTGAATGGATTCCAATATTTTTCTTGCCATCAGTCTCTTCCGTGCACAACCCTTTCAAATCATGGGCCCCAAAAACAAACCAAATTCCACATACTTTTCAACTAAATACAACCATGAATGCCAGTGCTGCCCTATAAATAATATGGAGCTTGCCAAGCTATTTCTCTCATACCTACCAATTCATCATTCAAGGTATAGTACTGTTCTATCATTGTTCCAAGGAATTAACATGTCTACTCAAGTCTCAGCATCTTCTCTAGCCCAGATTCCCAAACCTAAAAATCGTCCTGTGGCAAACTATCACCCCAACATTTGGGGTGACCAGTTTATCTCCTACATTCCTGAAGACAAGGTAATTGAATGAAAATATGCATCAAGATTAATGGCTTATATACTTATTTGGCAGTTATTTTTCTTAATGTGTTGGATGAAAAAATTTTTTGGTCCAGGTTACACGTGCCTGCAAAGAGGAGCAGATTGAGGATCTGAAAAAGGAAGTGAAAAGGAAATTAACGGCTGCTGCTGTTGCTAACCCTTCCCAATTGCTGAACTTCATTGATGCAGTGCAACGTCTTGGGGTGGCATACCACTTTGAGCAAGAGATAGAAGAAGCATTGCAACATATTTGTAACAGTTTTCATGACTGCAATGATATGGATGGTGATCTCTACAATATTGCTCTTGGATTTCGACTACTAAGGCAACAAGGGTACAGTATTTCATGTGGTAAGAGACTAAAAAAAAAATGTTATGTTCAACCTTCTTATCATTTAAATCTTATGTTCAAGTGGTGATGTTTGTGTAGGCATATTCAACAAGTTTATGGATGAACGAGGTAGATTCAAGGAAGCTTTGATCAGCGATGTAAGAGGCATGCTATGCTTGTATGAAGCTGCACATCTGAGGGTTCATGGAGAGGACATACTTGCAAAAGCACTTGCTTTCACCACCACTCACCTCAAGGCCATGGTAGAAAGTTTAGGATACCATCTTGCAGAACAAGTTGCTCATGCCCTAAACCGGCCCATTAGAAAAGGTTTGGAGAGGCTAGAGGCAAGATGGTATATATCTGTCTACCAAGATGAAGCTTTCCATGACAAAGCTTTACTAGAGCTAGCAAAATTAGATTTCAATCTAGTGCAGTCACTGCACAAGGAAGAGCTAAGCAATCTTGCAAGGTTGGTTTTTAGATCACCCCACATGTACTTGGCCATTCTTATCACTTTCCTGTATGCTGATCATATTAATGTCTTTTAGGTGGTGGAAAGAATTAGACTTTGCTACAAAGTTACCTTTTGCACGAGACAGATTGGTTGAATGCTACTTTTGGATGCTTGGGGTGTATTTTGAGCCTCAATACTTATGGGGTAGACGAATTCTAACCAAAGTAATTGCCATGACATCCATGATGCATATGGCACACCTGAAGAACTCAAGCTCTTCATGGAAGCCATTGAGAGGTTTGCTCCTTGCACGTTACCAACCTTGATTGTGTATAATAGATGTATTTATATATACTTAAATCAAGGATCATTATTTTATTTTCAGGTGGGATATTAACAGCATAGATCAGCTTCCAGAATACATGAAACTCTGCTATGCGGCACTCTTAGATGTGTACAAAGAAATCGAGGAAGAGATGGAGAAAGAAGGAAACCAATATCGGGTTCACTATGCCAAAGAAGTAGTAGGACATCTTTAACTCTGGATCCCTACCTTTTGCATTGATGATATTTTATATGGCCTCATATATACATAGATATAACTTGGATGAATGTTCTTTAGATGAAGAATCAAGTTCGAGCTTACTTTGCTGAGGCCAAATGGTTACATGAAGAACACGTACCAACATTTGAAGAGTACATGCGTGTTGCACTAGTAAGCTCTGGATACTGCATGCTTACAACCACGTCCTTTGTGGGAATGGGAGAAATAGCAACAAATGAGGCCTTTGATTGGGTGACCAGCGATCCTAAGATTATGTCATCTTCAAATTTCATTGCGAGGCTCATGGATGACATCAAATCACATAAGGTATGCAGAATATGTGATTCAAATGGGGAGACTAAAACACTATGGTTTTTTCTCAACTTTTGTATTATACATGCAGTTTGAGCAAAAGAGAGGACATGTGGCCTCAGCTGTTGAATGTTACATGAAGCAATATGGTGTCTCTGAGGAACAAGCATACAGTGAATTTCAAAAGCAGATTGAGAATGCATGGCTGGATATTAACCAGGAATGCCTCAAACCTACTGCTGTTTCAATGCCTCTCCTTGCTCGTATTCTCAATCTTACACGAACCGCGGATGTCTTTTACAAAGAGCAAGATTCGTACACACATGTTGGGAAAGTGATGAGGGATAACATTGCGTCTGTCTTCATCAACGCTGTAATATAACCAAATGGAGTAGTTGATTACCGTCCCGTGTGTATTGCCTTGTGGAAGCAGTAATATCTAATAAATCACTATAATAAGGTGAACGAGTGATATGTAATAAATCATTGTAATACGGTAAGGGGACACATTATATGTAGCACCTAGTTTCTCTGGATTCATAGTGTTTTACTTTGGAATATTACCTGAATATTTAAATAAGAATATGTATTACTTAAATCACCTAATATATATATAATAAACTTTATTATATTATATTCTTTAATACATATGTATTATTGTCATTCAATATGAGGAGTATTGATACTGAGTCTTAAAATACATATGTATGTAGAATATATGCCTACAACAAATCTGGATCTCCTTGTTAATGTGTAATGGTGTTTTGGAGTACTACAATACTCACCAAATATTTTCTTTTCACTTTATAATGGACGCTAACTAGTGAGTTTAAAGTTAATTAAATATTTAACTCTATAGAGAATTATTATTATTGTTGTTGTTGTTGCTAGCGTTATTATTATTTATTAATTCATTATTATGAAAATTATTATTATTACTATTTAATTATTATTATTATTTATTATTATTATTATTATTATTATTATTATTATTATTATTATTAGCTATTAATTTTAGTTTTTTCCTTTTCATCTTTTCTTTCTTGTTATTTATTATATACTTCATAAAATTATAAGTTATGATCTTTTATTAGGTTGAAATTGGAAGTTCAAATTCATTTAAGTATGGCACAGTTTACTTAGCGGTTCACTAATTTTGTAAAAAAATCGATGCATTTATAGGATAATTAAATAATTCAACTAGCTTATCATTTTACTAATTAAGCTTTTTTTTACCTTTTTACGTGTAAGAATATATAAATTTCTAGTTCAATGTCAAAACTTTGGAATTGCATGAATATGAAAGTGAAATTGATAACATTTTTTGTCTGAAGAATTGTGCTTTGAAGTGAGATGGGCTTGAAAATTGATATAACATCCTCTTATCATCCACATTTAAGTTCAAGATCCAAATAAAGTGTAAAAATTGAGTTGAAGGATATTATCATTCATTAATCCTTAAAATGCCCTTAACCCTTGCATAAACACACAATGAATGTAAATTTCAATTTCTTTGTATTTTTTCCCCTGTCTATTCCCTATTACCTATTACCCATTTCTTCCTTTTTTTTTTCTTTTCTTCCAATCTATATTTCTATTTTATGCCCAATGTTAATCTCTCATAATTATATTCCCATTTTCATTCGATCCATTATTATATCATTAACAACCATATTAATTGCTATTAATTTTATATTTACCTTTACAATTCATCCAAATATTTTTCATTTGTATTTATCTTTTAGTTGAACTTTCATTTTTTATTTTAAATTTACATTACCCTTTTATTTATATTTTTCCCTTATTTTTAATTATTTTCTATAGTTTCCACATTAACCATATTTTTAAAAATTTTAAAATTGACTATCACTTCACTCTTAATTTTTTTTATATAGCTTTTTAAGTTTTAATGTTTTTATTTTAAATTTTAAAAAAAAATTATTGAGAAAATAACTAATATATAAAGTTCTAATATTATATTAATAATTTTTCTTATCTAGATAAACTAATGAAAAGTATTTTGACTAACAACAAGAAAATTGTGAACGCAATTTTTTAGTGAAACTTTAGAAATTAAATTTCAAATAAAGTATGTTATATCAAATTTTATCTAAAATATGTTGAAAGTGGTATTTAATTTTTTTTATTGACTTTCAAACTTATTTAATTTTTTACTTGAAAGATAATAGAACATGTTTAAAGAAAATTAGTTTTTCATTTTTTTAAATAAATGAGTATAAATATTTTTAAAAAATTTAAGATAATCTTAGTAAAAATTTTGATAAATGTGATTACAATTTTAAATTAGATTTTTAAATATATATTCATTTGGATAAAATTTCACAAAAAAAAATGATGAAAAAAAAAACATTGCTAAAACTACAAAAACAAAATATGCAATTACAAAATTTTGATAATGAAATTTAAAAATAAGAGTCGAAACAATTCTTAGGTGAGGAAATTTGATTAGGGAAATTATGCAATTCTTGAGTGAAAAGAAAAAAGTGGGAGAGTTTTTCAAAATAATTTAAAATCCTTGACAAAAAACAGTCTTGTACATCCTTGTACAGTTAGTAAATTTGTCTTATACAATTAGTGTAATCAATAATTCAGATTCCATATATTTCCTTGTGAATATATGTTAATAGGTTAGTTAACCATGTTTGCATTGATTTGGTTTAAAAGAACATGAAAAATTGTTGTACAATTTTGTTCCACAATTATCATAAATGACCATATACGAGTTAGATAAAGTGCATAAGATGAGTGTATGATTAACCAATGTGTATGAGGAATGTCATCCATCCTCGACTGGGGAAAATAAGAAAAACGAATTTTTCAGAATCACTTAAAATTATTCACAAATGACAACCTTATACACCCTTATACAGTTAGTATATTTGTCTTGTATACTAAGTGTAATTACCTTGTATAGTGAACCAAATTTCGTATACCCCTTACTCAATGTGTGTCCATAGATAGGTTAACCATATTTCCACTAGTTTAGTTCACAAAATAGTGGAAGACATAAAAACAAAATTTTTCCTCAAACATCATTAATGAGATAAGTATTCGAATTGTCATGTACAAGTTAAATAAAGTGCATGAGTTGGGTGTATGATAAAGGAATGTGTGTCATGAGAGTGTACAATCTTTAAATGGCAAGACAAAAAAAGAAAAAAAAAAAAAGTTGTTCAAAATCAATTGAAATTATTCACAAAGTGTAGCTTTGTATATCCTTGGTACAATTTATAATACCCCAAACCCAATTTAGGGGGAAAATTATAATTTAAAAATTAATTAAATTAAATTAATTAATCTAATAAGGGTAGAAAAGTCTTTTCACTTTTAAAAGCATTAGGTATAAATTAGATTTTATCTATCTTCTCTATTTATAAAACCCTTTCACATAGAAATCAGAAAGCATAAGACTAAAGATTTGGAGGTTTAGGATTTGAAGATTAACTTTTCAAGTAAGATTTTAATAATTGGATTAGTATTTTATATTCATTAATTAGAATTGAATACTTTATAAATCCCAATCTAAATTAGGGTTTGTTTATTTTCTTTTTAGACCAAAATATTGAAAATTTATGAATGCAAATTAATTTATTGATGAAAATAAGAAAATTTCAATTGAATAGAAAATAAATAAATGAAAAATTAGTGGAAGAAGAGAAATCTTAGATTGAGAAAATAAATAAATAAATCGTTTGTGGAAGCTTTAGATTGGAAAATAATAATAATAATAATTGTAGAGTTTTTGGATTTTGAAATTTGAGGTGGTATGTTGGGGCGATAATTTCAAAAAAATAAAAATAAAAAATAAAAAAGAAGAACAAGAAAATAAGAACGAATATGAGATTGTTGAGTGAAAAAAAAAATCGATCTAACCGTGAGAGCCAAAAGGTGAAAGAGTGGTAGTGGAATAAATTAAAATAATAATAATAATAATAATAATAATAATAATGAGTGGAGTTGGTGGGGTTGTTGGAGTTGTTAAAGGTACATGATAGTTTGTGAAGTAGGAGAGGATATTTGGATTAATACTAATAATAATAATAGTTTTTGTACAAGCTTTAATTTAATTTAAGTATATAAAGAAATAAATAGTTAGGATAAAATTAGGGAGATATATGAATTTTATAAAAATTTGAAAACTTATTAAACTATTTTATTATTGTTTAAAATAATATTATCTGTAATAATGTTAACATAGTAAATTAATTAAAATTATTGAGAACTATATAAAATATTGTGAGGATTGTCAAAATTATATCTCTAGATAAATAATCAATAATAAATGTTATGTATGATATTATATTAGATGATGAGTAAATTCTTCAAGATTTTGAGTGTTTTTTCGAGGTAAGGGAAATTAATGTAGATTTTGTAAAAGAAAATAGTTTTCTTTTTATATTGTATTGTAAAATGTGTACAAATATTATTTTTATCTTTATGTATGGATCAAATATATGTTTTGTATAGAAAATATATTTGAACATTTTCTTTGTTTATGAAAAATGAAAATTGTGGAGATGATATTTTGTTTTGTAAGTTTGAATTAATGTAATGAAGTGTTTGACTCTGATTTCTATAGCCCTAGTTAATGGGTTATAATTGTTGACATATCCAACCCTAATCAACGGGTTATAATAGTCGATATTATATGACCCTAGTCAACGGGTTACAATAGTTGACTTTATGGCCCTAGTCAATGGGTTATAATTGTTGACCTTTGGTTTTGTTTACCTTAAATGAACAAATTTGAAATTAACTACTCATTTGTAAAGTCCTACTTAACTGAACATCATTTGTTATATAATAACCAGAGTAAAAATATTTGAAATGTGTTTGATTTGGATTTGATATGAAATGATTTTGATATATATGAAAATGTTTGGTCAAACACTTTAAAATGCATTAGCATATTTGTACTCAAACGTTTTTATGAAAATGATTTTACACTAAATCTCCTATTTGTAAGTATTATTAAAACTATTTGATCCATGAAACTGTATTAATGTTCCTTATTGGGCTTTGAGCTCATGCCCCTTCGTTGATAAATATTCAGGTACTCTTAGTCTGAGCGAGGAGTGATGGCTAGGTTGGAGAATTTTTTCTTTGTAAGGATTTTGGTTCAAACTTTATTATGGACATTGTTCAGATGTTAAAATTTTATTCTTGTTTGAATTATTTGAGTTTTGAGTTATTTGGACAATAACATTTTGGTTGATGTGTTAATTTTTTTTAAAGTTGAGAATTAGGGATTATAGAATTTATTTATTTTATTACTCTAAACATGAATTTGGTAATTGATAATTTTTAGTTACAAGATGAATGTTTGTATTGTTTCCACTTTGAGCCTTCGGACTTGAGGTGTGAAATGATCGTCATGCCCATGGAGTAGGTTTTGGAGCGTGACACAATTAGTGCATTTTCATTGTACGGTTAGTATAACACCCTCGTACAATGATGCAAATTTCATCCACATGCACGCATTATGTGTCCATATAGGATGTATGAACCATATTTCCAATGATTTTGTTTAGAAAATGGTGTAAGACATAAAACAATTTTTTCCCCAAACATTATTATTGGGGTAAGTATTTGAATTATCATATGTGAATTAAATAAAGTGCATGAGATGAAGAAATTTGAGGTAGGAGAGTGTGCAGTCCTTGGATGACAATAAAAAAAAAAATAGTTGTTCAAAATTGACTAAAATCCTCCACAAAAGGCAACCTTGTACCGTTAGTGTTTTTACCTTATACAATTAGTGTAACATCATTTTATAATGGTATAAAGTTAATACATATGTATAAATTATGTCAACGTGAGTGTATGAACTATGTTTCCAATGGTTTAACATTTAAAATGACTAAAAAAAATAAAATGTTATTTTATTTTATTTTCAATGTAAAATATAATTAAAAATAAGACAAAGAAATTATTTAAAAACTATTATTTAACTTAAATTTATTTATTTATTTACTTTTATTTTTGGAAATAAAGAAAAAAGAATAGAAAATTTATTTAACCATAAAAAATATAAATATAAGCTATGTTAGAAAATATAAATAAGCCCAAATTTATTTATTTATTTCATTTTATTTTTGGAATTAAAGAAAAAAAGAATAAAAAGTTTATTTAACCATAAAAAATATTAATATAAGATATGTTAGAAAATAAAAATAAATTTAAATTTATTTACTTATTTCATTTTATTTATTTAAATTAGAAAGTAATTTATTTTAATAGATCAAAATTTGCACAATTAATCTATTATTTTGTTAATTATGGATATATTAAAATTTTCAATTACACAAAAAAACTAATAGAGAAAATAAAATTAAAAAGAATAATAAATATATATAATTTAGTTATTTAATTATTTTTATGTAAAAAATAGTAAAAAAAAAAAAAAAAAACACATAATTGACCAATTCCTTTGTTTAATCGTAAACCTACTTTTTTATTATTATTAAAATAACTAATGGAAAAAATAAAAATGGAGAATCAATAAATGGAATTTAATTCTTTTTATTATTTTCATATAAAAAAATAAGTACCAAACAAGGTTTTCAATATTTATTTTTAAAAATAATTTTCATTTTTTAATTAAACATATTTCCAAAAAGAGAAAATATAAAAAATAAAAATCATATTACCATTTTTTTTTAAAAAAAAGTAATTTTCAAAATAGTTTTTAAATTATTAATGTAATTTTTTTTTATAATTAAAATGGAAAATAATATTGATTTTTAATTATATAGGAAAAAATTTTGAAAAAATAATGAAAAATCCAAACCGTTAAAGTAAAATTGTGTTGGGTATGTGAATGATGATGCAATAAAAGTAAAAGAGTTTAATAAATGATGGGTCCATAAAAAGCAACATTAACATGGAATAGGTCGGGTATTTTAATCTATCATTATTTTTTATTTTTAATTATAGGTGATATAAGGAGATATATTTTTAATTATAGGTGATATAAGGAAATTGGGCGAATTTTCATTCCCACCTCATCTCAAAAGTACAATTCTCCCTTATTTTTTCAGGCCATGAAAAGGACTTTAGAATTGCAAACAGTAAACCGATAAGAGTTGTTGAAATGTTTGAACAATGAGCTAAGGATGTGGCTTGAAATGAGTCAAGACATGACGGTGGGTTACAAAATATTAAACAATGAGTAAAGATATGACTTTTATGATGAGTGAGTCAACACACGAGGTTCAAGAAGACATTGTTTTTTAGTAGGTTGTACATTTTATGATATTCAACTATTTTGGAGAGGACTTGTCAGTGGAAGTGGTTATGATTTATTATTTATTTTTAGAAATTTATGCAGGACTATAATTGTACAAAGAAAGAAGTATAATAAATATTTTTAAATTAAAAAAAATAAATATCATTTTCTAAAGTAAGAGAATCAAATATTAATAATATTTGATTATTTTTTATTTATAAAAATATTTACTAAACTGGATTCTTATCATTATGCACGTATTTTTATGCATCTCCTTTATTATTTTAATTTTGAATTATGTTGTTTTGTGTCATGTCATCATATATATTCTTTTTTTTTTCTCACTTAATATCTAAGAATTCTTATATTTTATGTTAAAGTTATTACTATTTTTTGTTTTTTCAAAAAAGAAATATATCTTGAATTTGTAACTAAATAATAGGTTGATTAATTGAGTGTTAGCTTAGACACCTTATACTGTAGCATCACACATTTCACTTAGGATGAGATTATAAATTGGTTGTGACAAAAGCTCTACCAAATCCCTTTATTTTTTATTTATTTTTTTTTCAAAAAGCAAACATATAAACCTCCCCATGTGCATATTTACATGGAATCACTACAAATAGATCATTGAAGATATTGTATTCATGAACGAAAATGGAGAATACTCAACCATACGGTTACAACCGGAATAAAGGATTCCTAGGATCCCTCAATCATTGCTTTCTTTAGTTTCCATTTCATCTAGTGTCTTTATTTAAATTTAATTTTTATTTAATTTAGTTTCCTTGTCTTGTGTATCCTCTATAAGGCAAATAGCTTATATAAAATAAGGAGAATCTAATAGAGAAATACATGGAAAAAAATCTCCCTAAAAAAAACCTAGAATTTGTTCTCTCAAGTTAAATCTTCTCCTTGGATTATAAGATTTGGTATCAAAGCATAGTCTTGGCATCAATCTTGACAAAAGGGATTAGAGTGCAAGAACAATGTAGACTTGAAGGGACTAGAGTGCATGAACAACGTAGACTTGAAGATACTATTAAATAGTTGAAGAACTTATCAGATAAACAAGCAGTTGCCTTATCGGAACTATTGAAGATGGTTGTAGCAATAAACCTAAAATTTGAACACATGACTTTTAGAGTAGATGAGTTAGGCAATGGGGACAATGCTTCAATTAATAGAAGTGGGACAAGGTATCACTCATAGGATAGAAATTCCCTTCAAACTAGGTTTTCCAAACTCAAATTTCCAAATTTTGAAGTGGGAATCTGAGTGAGTGGATTTACAAATGTGATAGATTTTTTAAAGTTAAGGAATTGGAGATCATGAGAATGTAGGATTGACTTCCTTACATTTAGAAGGAAGAGCCCCATAATGGTTTCAAGGGTATGAGGTTAGTAACAAGGAAATTAATTGGCGATGGTTTTCTATAGATGTTGTTTCTAGGTTTGTTGCTAGTAATTATGACAGTACTATTGGGCTAATAACCAAATTGAAATAGGTTGCTACAATTAGGGCATACCAAGAGCAGTTTGAGGTGTTGATGGCCAAATCTAATGGGTTACTTGAGGAGTTTTTGTTCAGTGTTTCATTAGCGGCTTGAAAGAAGCAAATAAAAATCAAGTCACCATGTTTCGATGGAGCACACTAGCCCAAGCCATCAGGTTAGCCTTGTAGTTTTAGAATGATTTAGTGATGTTAACTAGATCTTAGACTCTAATAAGACTAAAGTTACTAGTGGATATGTTTTCACTTCAAGAAGTGGTGTAATAGCTTGGAAATTTGCTAAACAAGCAATTATATCTTGATCTACCATGGAATTAAAGTTTATAGCATTAGACTTTACTTGTACAAAAGTTGAATGACTTAGAATTCTTTTAAAATATATGCCTTTATAGGATAAATGAGTTCATGCAATATCCATTGATTGTGATAATCAATTGAAATGCTAAACAAACAAATTTGAATGAGCAAAGAAGTCATATAAGAATTAGAAATTATTATATCAAACAAATGTTTTCACGAGGACTAATATCTTTGTATTTTCAAAAATCTCAAAAGAATATTATAGATCCTTTAACCAAAGGATTAGCTCGTAAAGTAATAATACAATCATTGAGGAGAATAAGATTGAAACCCATAAATTAGTTATCATAGTTGACACCCAACTTTTATGATTGAAGATCCCTTGAAGAATGTTCAATGGGTAATAATGAAGCTACAAGATGATTAGCTAAAGCATTAATTTGAAGGATATTGATCCTTATTCTCATTCCTATGATGAGAGTGCTTATTCTTGTAATGGTATTTTAGGAAGGAAGACCATACCTTTGAATGAGCGTAATAGAGGATTTCTACAAGATGTTGATTACAAATCATCCTTGGAAGACTCACCTATATAGGTGCAATAGTGGCTACTACTATGGGAAGTTGCGATAATCCCTAAAAGCACTCATAAAACAAATATGTGCCCATGACCTAAAAATGCAAAATTGAATAGCACCAAGTTAACCAGTTTAAATGCACATATAGTAAAAGAAAATATAAATTGATGAACACAATTAAGATTTAGCTCATTGGGGTTTTATCAAATAGAAAGTTACTTACACTAAGCCTAGGTTAAAGTTTGGAAGATACTTACTGTAACGCCCAAGTTTTTTTTTAGAGGTAATTTAGGAAAATAGTAATAATTATTAAATTAATTAATTAATCAATTTAACAAAATTGAAAGAAGGGTAAAAATGTAATTTTATGAATAAATACCCTAGGTATAAATAAGAAATTTTGTTCTTCCTGTTCTTTTCTAAATAGTATTCCTGTTCACAGAATTTCAGATAACGTAAGGTTGGAGTCGGATTTCAGGGTTTGAAGAACAAATCTCTATAGGTAAGATTCTAACCCCTAGATTAATATTTTATATTCATTAGTTAATTTCATGCACATTAGATATTTTTTTGAAAAACCCAAATCTAGATTAGGGTTAGTTTATTTTTTTTTTAATTTGTTTTAATATCAAAATAGTGAAAATTTAAGATTTTGATTTATTGTTGGAAATTGGGAAATCTTAAGTTTTTAGATGAAAAAAAAAAATACTTTGGAAGATTTATATTTAGGCTAGGGTTAATTTATTTTAAAAAAAAGTAAATAAATTTATTGTTATAGTGGCCTAAGGGATTAGAAAAAAAAAAAACACATGTGCACTAGTTGCATGCATGTGGGAACTGTGCATCCACTCTTTGTAGCATGATGTGAGGATTTTACGGGTGAAATCTAGTCGGTGATTTTCACATACTCTATTATTAGACTTAGCCATTGGGACCTGTGTTGCCACTTTTTGTAGCATTATGTAATGATTTCATGGTTGAACTCTAGTTGGTGGATTTTCACATACTCTATTATTAGACTTTGATGGATACTTGGGTATGTAATATTTAATAGTAGCAGGACACCGTATTATTAGACTTTGATGGGTACTGTATTATTTAATAAAAGAAGATGTGTACAAATGGTATTGGGGTGGTTAATATATATATATATATATATTAGCAATGATGGAGAGTTGTTGTGTATAGGCTATGTTTGGTGAAAAAAAAAAAAGTCTTGAAAGTGAGAAAATATAATTTATAAATAAAAGAAAGTAAAGTTTTTGGTATTATAATTATATTAATGATGCGTGTAAGTTAATAAATAGCATAGAATTTAATTGGTGAAATAAATTACAATTTAATTAAATTATGTTGTGTCCCAAGAAATAAATTGAAAATAAAATTTAAGTTTTATATGAATTAGAAATTTATTAAATTTTCTAAAATAGGAATAGATTAAATTATCTTTCATAATTAAAAAAACATTAATTTGAATACCTAAAATTTTAGGATTGTCAAACCTATAATTTTAGATATACAGTAATGATTATTTCTCTTATATTTTGTTAGGTGAATAGTAGATTTTCAAAATTATTTTTCTCCAATGTTTTTGAGGACTTCTTTTGAGGTAAGGGAAATTAATGCAGTTTTTTTTTTTTTTTTTTAGAAACAGATTTTTATATACATCATTTGAAAACGATTTGAGTTATTATTCGTTTTATGCATGGATCAAATATGTTTTGCATGAAAAATATGTTAGAACCTTACATTTTGTTTATAACAGAGAAATGTGAAGATATTATGTTTTGCAAATTTGAATAATTGAAATAAGTGTTTGACTCTGGTTTGTTTGACCCTTGTCAACAGGATATAATAGTTGACTTTTGACTTTTTGGCCCTTGTCAATTGGATATAATAGTTAACCTTTACATTTCTTGGTGGGGAATGTAATTGATTTGGACCCCAACCTCTAGGGGTTAGGTTAGAGGTTACTAGTACTAGTAGTGTTTGGTTCCGTCTACTTTAAAGGAATAATTTGAGGCTAGCCACCTATTTGAAAAGTCCCACCTAACTGGGCACCATTTGATGTTTGATGATCAGAGTAAATAAATAATTTGAATGTTTTGATTGAATTTGATATGAAAATGTTTGAATCAGAAATGAAAGTGTAAAGTTAAAAGTTTTGAATGTATTGGCAAAACTGACTCAAAGGTTTATGAAAATAATTAGTTATAATATCTCCTATTTTGCAAGTGAACTTGAAATATTTGATCCATGGACTACATTAATGTTCCTTATTGGGCTTTGAGCTCATTCCTATTTGTTGATAATTTTTCAGGTACCCTTAGTTCGGGCAAGAAGTGATGGTTAGGTTGGGGAATGGTGATTATTAGGATTTTGCTTAGGATGTTATTTTTGGACATTGTTAGCTTATAAGTTTATGTTAATTTGGATTATTTGGCTTTTAGAAGCTATTTAGATTTGAACTTACAAAATTTTTTATGATAGTTTGAATTTGAAATTTGGAGATTATGAAAATTTGTTAGCACTTGATTTGTTTGAGTTTGCAATTTATTTGGATAATGGAATTTGGTTGATGCATGCTTAGTTTTAAAGTTAGGTTTGAAGATTTTAGAATTTTGTTCCGCTACTCTGAACAGGTATTTGGTAATTGGTTACTTCCAGTTATAATATGATTGTTTGGGTCAGGTTACACTTTAAGCCTTCGGGTTTGAGGTGTGAAATGACCATCACGCCCTTGGAGTGGGTCTTGGGGCATTACACTTACACTTATAACATAGCAATTTTGGTCAATTTTATTATATTAAATTTTAATTTATGTAGAGGATTGTTATATTTTAATTAAAATTTATAATCATTATATTTAAGTTGTTTTAATTTTATATGTTTTTTATGACAATTTTATTATTTCATTTTATTATTGTGGATGTTGAGAGTGGATAGTTTTTTTTTTTTTTGAAGGAGAATTCCTATTAAGCAAAGCACCCAAGTATTCTTCAACTCTAACTCAATTTTAGTTCGGCTCTTACCAAGGTTGTGACATCTTGAATCTAACCAAAACTTGATATAATATTTATATAATAATTATAATTTATATTATTATGGACTCATGTACATTTTTCACATGTTCCTCCTCGATGATTTATTGTGAAAAATGATTATTTCAAAACCTTTTTTGGGTTTTTTAGAGTTGTTATTTATTTTTTTTAAAAGGTAAACAAAATAAGAATGAAAACATTGTATAACTCCTTATTTGAAAAAAAAAAAAAAAGTAAAAAAAAAGACAAGTTTATAAACCAAGAATGAGTTAGAAGTCAAGTTACTTGTTGAGAAGGTACGAAGATAAGTTCTCCTAACAACCCTCTAAGTCTATATACATATGATCTCTATTAAGTAAATAAGATGAATTATGACAATTAAATAATCGATTATGGATGCCCAAGAAAAAAAGAACATAAATATAAAACAAGTCATGGTGTTTGTCATATTAAAAAAAATGTAAAAAATAAATGATATGAGAATTTGTATAAATTGATTTATGAAAGAAATTAAAAACATTGATTTAATTATTTCTAAATTCGAAGGATTAAAAAAGTTATTCCAATTTGATGATTTCACTCTATTTTAAGTATAAAAGAAAGTTTTGATTTATTTTATTTTATTTTTTTTAGAAAAAAGGCTTCAAAGTATTCCATTTATAAGGAAATGGTTTTTATTTACTTTTTCTTAAAAAATAATAATTAACACAAATTCTATTTACCTTAACATTCCTATTTGATTTTCATGCACAGGAGAATATTTTTATAATTTTTGTTACAACATGATTTTTACAATTTTATTTACAAAAAAAAAGTATACAAATCTAATCTTATGTGCAAGAGAATCTTTTTACAAATTATTTAGGAGAAGGTTTTTTAAAAATTTATTTACAATTTTATCTAAAAAAATTATATTTACAAATTACTTTAAAAAAGATTTATACAAATTTAAATATTTGGATACAATTTTATTTACATAAAAAAATGATTTTTTTTATAGTTTTTATTGAAAATAAGATTTTTACAATTTTATTTACATAAGTATGAAAATCCAATTCCGTTTTATTAATACTAGAAAACATTTTATTATTATTTTTATTAAGACGTGATTTTTACAATTTTATTTTTAAAAAAAAGTTTACTATTTTATTTAAAAATAGTTTTTTCATTTAAAAAAAAAAGGTTTTAATGTTTTATTAAAACAAAATGCATTTTAGATTTTATTGACTTAAAACTTTTGGTCTAATAGGTTCCTTGATGTAACGCCAAAGCCTTGATTTATATAGGAGGTCATGAAATTGAACTATGAACCTTACTGATGTGTACCCAAATCGTACCATTTATTTATAATATTGTCATCATAATATTGAAATATGGGAAAATTTAATAGACCAAACAGACCTCAATAGACCAAAGCCACCAAATAGCAATTGAAGAAACCGGAAAGCGTTTATTCCAAACGTGGTATACTCTGGAACATGAAACAGAAGCTAGAGTATACTATCTTTATTTGTGTCACTCTCATATTGGCACAGGGTCTACGAGCAGCATTGAAATATTATTTTTCATCACTTCTTCAGGATGTGAGAACATATCTTTGTGGCCCTTGTACATCACATCTCCTGATCGAGCAAAATTGAGAAGACGACTAAGGAGAAGCATTGGAACTGCAGTAGGTCTGAGGCTCTCTTCATTTATATCCTTCCATGCATTCTCGATTTGCTTGTGAAACTCATCATATGCTTGTTGCTCCGACACACCATGTTGCTTCATGTTACATTCGATGCTTGATGCATTATGCCCTCTCTCTTGCTCAAACTGCAGAAATAGTAATATAAGGTGTTAAAAAGAAATTGATATACAATAGATTTTCTTCATCTTTATGGGATTGATATCCAAGTATCGGGAGGAAGTGTTGTTTCATTGAACCTTGTGGGAAGCCATGTCATCCATGAGCCTCATGACTGTGGAGGTAGCTCTAAGAATCATAGCTCAAAGTCACGGTATCGGTCATTGATTCGGGAGGTCTTGAGGCACATCTGTCTCGGTATCTCGGATCGGTATTGCGTGATAAGCAAAAAATTCTAATTTAAGAGCTTAAAATAATTTTTAAACTTATGAAAATTATTTAAAAAATTAAATACAAATAAGTAGAGTGAAAAATTAATAAAATAAACTTCTATTATATTAAAATTATTCAAATTATAATAAAAGCATACTTTTGGGATGATTTAAAATAATATTAAAAATCTCTAAAAATATTTTAATTTAATCACTTGATAATAAATGTTTCTTGTTGAAGATGAAAATAATAAAAAGTAATTTTTTTTTTATAAAAAATTGTTTAAATTAAATATTTTGAATTTTAAAAAAAATATTTTTAACTATTAAAAAAAATAAAACCATTATTCATCTTTAAAAAAATAAATATAATTTTTCTTATAAAATATATTCATTAATTTTAATTTTTATATAAATATTCATTATTAATTTTTTATCATTATAATTTTCATCAAATTATTTAAAACTCAAATTCCCACCAAATACTCATTATCTACTTAAAAAACAAATACATATTATTTAAAACCTAAATTCTCACCTATTTATCAAAAAAAAAAAAAAAAAACCCAAATCCACATCTGTTAAATACTCATAACCACCATTGACCGGTCAAACACCCATTTCTCCCCCACAACCAGCTCCTCCGCAGGCCCACTTTCTCTCTTCTCCCACTTCCATCGGCCACCTCACCGTCGTTCTCCATCGATAACAGCGGTGCTGGAGTCCGGCGACTTTGCCTCCTCCTCATGTCGCTCAGTTCCATCTCCGGCAAGAACTTGGGGGATCCGACCGGCAACTACAAGATGCAGTCCATCTCTGTAATCTGTATTTTTCATTTTCGTGGATTTTGATCCTCTCATCTTCTCCACCATTTCTACTCCAATATTACCTTTTTTTCCATTACCAATAACCCAAATAGCTTAGTCTCAACATGATCTTGGAGTTGTCTCAACGTTTCCATGGGATTCACTCTTTCAATTCAATTGAGTTTGTTTGACAAAATATCCAACTCGGGTATCGGTCCGGTACCGGCCATGGTCAAGGCGGATACGACTCAGTCAAGTCGTACTAGTATCGACCGAGATTTTGAACCCCGCTAAGAATCTTAGGGTTTTGTTGCACCCAATCAAAGACTTCCTTGGTTGCAGTCTCTCTCATGCCAATAAAAGACATGATTGTTAACGGGGGGATACCAACAGTTACCATTGCGATACCCATGTACTCTTCTATTGTTGGTATGTATTTTCCATGGAACCATTTGGCTTGGACCAAGTTAGCTTGGAACAAGCTTTTAATCTAGGATAAAAATTCAGCCAAGTAAATATATCATGCAAGTGTTATATATAGCATTTTATTTACAGTACAATATAGGATATCATAAACACAATAGAGTTCAAAGAATCCTACTGCATCTTTCGTATGGTTGACACAGTATGATCTTTCTGTGTTTTCCATCCCCTCAATTTCTTTGTAGACATCTAGGACTGCCTGATAGCATGGCTTCATGTATTCAGGAAACTGATGTATGCTGTTAATATCCCACCTGAAAATCAAGTACCAAGTTCCCTTTTAAAGTTCAAATATGAAATCAATTCATTGGTTGTAGGTAATTTGAATCTCGCATATATCAAACCTCTGAATTGCCTCTGTAAAGAGCTCCAGTTCTTCAAATGTTCCATATGCACCAAATATATCATCCACAGTTGCTATCAGAGCACCTACTTTGGTCTGTATTCTTCGAGCATATAAATACTGGGGCTCAGAACAACTTATTGCTATCCAAAAGTACCCTTCTACCAATCGATCTCTGGCAAAAGGTAGCTTTGAAGAGAAATCTAGGTCTTTCCACCACCTAAGAAAATACATTAATCCACATAAAAGACCTGGCAAAAGGTAGCACCTTTTGGTATATCATAGGTATTTTGTAATGCTTCTTCTATCTCCTTTTCAAAGTGGTATGCCACCCCAAGCCGTTGAACTGCATCAGCTCTCTTCTTCTATCATAGAGATCATCATTTATGTCAGCTGTTTTGAAGGGTTCCTAGCTGCAGCCATCAGCTCTCTTCTAACTTCCTCCTTTAGATCTTCCAACTGCTGCTCTTAATGGGCCAGAGTTATCTGTATCAATAAATTGCAAGAACAAAAAGTGAGAAAATCTTTAGGTCTTGTTATGAAAACTACATACATGATCAGAAAATTACCTCATCCTCAAGGGTGTTGCTCACGATGAAGGTATTGCCCCAAATGCTAGGCTGATAATTTGCAGTTTGGCGATTAGTCTCTGGATTAGCAACTGGGGCTGGAGAAGACCCGTTGCTGGTAGCGAGAATTAAGGCCATGTGTAACTCACTCGAGCACTCAATATATGACTCAGATGGCTTGCAATCTTCGCTATTTATAGGATGGGAAATGGTTCATTACAATTATTGAATATCAATCCCAGATTCCCAGAAGCATGGATACAATTAATTCAAGATCACTTATCATATTTAAACCACGGTTATTAAAAATTAAATATTTAAAATATGTTTTTTGTTCTCTTAGAAATACGAAAAGTGTATCTTATTCCCTTAATAATTCTCAATATTCAACCAGCCGCCAAACAGTGACTAAGACTTTTTCACGTGAAGATAAAACTTATGATTGATCTTTTATTGTCCAATAATATCCTAATAATAAAAGAATTTTGATATGACTAGGAAACTAAGTTCTTTTATATAAAAACCAAAATTATTTTGGTACGAAGCCATGAGAAACTAGCTGCCAAATTAAACCAATTAGGCCATGTTTGGTACGAAGCCAAAGCAATTAGGCCATGTTTGGCACGAAGCCAAAACATGACTATATTTGATATGCAAAAATGAAGAGTGAGAATAGATATTTTATCCATTTTCTTATTCATTTTCATATTTGGATTATTTAAGTATAGTAAGAATAAAATCAAGCATAATTTCAAAAGAAATGAAATCCCACTTATAAGTGGGATTATGATTTAAAAGTTAAAAATCAAAAACTTATTTTTGATAAGTTGTTATAAAAATAATTTTTTATTTTGATTTTTTAAAAAAGAAATTATAAATTCAATTTATATAATATAAAATAAATTTAATTCAAGACTTATAAAAAAATAAAAATAATTTTGTTAATTATAAATAAATTTTAAAAATAAATAATTTTTTAATAAAACATGAATAGGCTTATCATAATAAAATCATAAATTATATGTTTAATAAATATTATAAAAATATGGATATGAACATCTAATAAAAGCATAATTGATTTATTTTTTAAAAAATAAATAATAATAATTTAAATTAATAATTACTAATACTATTTTTAAAAATTATTATACTTACTACTTTGTTTCAAAATTTTTTTTCTCAAGAACAATAACCAACAGTGGTATTAATTTTTAAAAACAATTTTGTTTTTAAGGTTTTTACTATTTAGCAAAAAAAAAAAAAAATCTCAAACATTTTCCTTTTTTAAATGAAAATAAAAAAAACTATAAAAATGATGTATTGTGTAAGAGATTTTTTTTTTAAAATAAAAATAAAAGATTATTTTAAATGATTTTTAAATCTTTGATTTCAAAATTGTAGAATTTGTTTATTGAATAATTTTCATATGATTTTCATTATATATAGTTATTCAATAAAGATATATTTCATATTAATTTTATCTAGAAAACATGTAGTAAACAAAATTGTATTGAAATAAACATTTTTCAATAACTGATTATGACATAATATATATATATATATAAATGTGTGTGTGTGTGTGCGCGCGCGCGCATTTGTAGAAAAGGGGTTCTAGAAATTATGTAACAAACTTTAGGATAGACACTAATAAGTCAATTGATTATAATGCATGTCATATTGATGAGTTTTTGCTATTCATGTTTTCAGTTTGCATGGAAGGTTCCAAGTTTGGTCTTGAAGTGATTTTTCTTATTCATTTTCCTTGATGTTCACTTGTATTTGTCATTATTTTTTTCACTATTTAATCTAAGATTCATTAATTTTCTCTATTTTTTTCTAGTGATCTTCTAGAATCAATCTGATTTCAAACTTGGTTTTAAGAAGAGAAAAGAAAAGAAAAAAAAAAACCCTAAATCTTACAATCCCCAAGAAAAAAATCCAGATTTTCTCAACAACTAAGCAGAGTAACCAAGAAGAAGCATGCATGAAAACTAAAAGCCCTATAGAAATTTCATGATAAATCAAATGAGAGTGAAGAGAGTGTTGTGAATTGCACTTGGGATTTTTGCTGTAGGATCTAATTTCGCAAAGACTTCATGAACAACTCGAAGAAGATCAGGATCAGTACCAACTCCACGTTTATATTGAAATCTTGGATTAAGAAAGAATGCTACAATAGTAAAGTAGAAATGTAGAATTAGAATGTTATGAAAGAAATATATTAAATAGCAATAACTTTTGAAGATGGATAATACTTAGTTACCTGCTACATAAAGAGGATGTTTAAGAGTTCTATCCTAACAATCTGCGATTATTTCTAACATCCATTCTCTAGCATTAAGCCGAATGAGGTTCTCTTTCATAACTCGAATCAATTCGTACACAAATGGCATTGTAGGAACAACTTCTGAATGGACAATGCGAAGAATCGTGTATAGCACCTCATAGATTGACACTTGCTTTCCCATTCTCTCCTAATACGCATGGTCAAACATAAGTTTTTTTAACTTTTTTGCTAATTAATGTGCAACTTAACTTATGTTATGCCCATTCATCACTAATAAACACTTTCTTCAAGTCCACCTTCTTTTTCAAAAGACTCTCAAGGGAAATATAATTGGTTGCAAATCTTGTTGTTCCAGGGCGAACCATGTCTCCACCACACACCTTCCACATCTGCGCAAGCAAACAACTATGGTTATAGATGAAGTTGGTTATCTTTCGAGCCTTTATAATCACATGTGTAACACTTGGCCTTTTACCGATGTCTTCGAACATTAAGTCAATGCAATGTTGATTACTACTCAAAAAGTGCTATTTCGATAGCTTATAATTAACTCTTTTAAATACTTTTGAGTAGTAGTTATCACCTTTTAACCCAATTAACATATTAAGGACCCTTGCAATCAATTCTAATCAAATTGTGTTAAAGTTTTGGTGTTTTGATAGCTTTTTGATCACCAAAGCAATCCGAGATTGAGGAGAGTTCTTTAGGAATCCATGGCAAAAGATGTCCGGATAGCATTGCGCCGCATTTCCGCTTGGGGAATCCGGATAGCATTGCGCCACCTTTCCGCTTGGGGAATCTGGACGGAGTTAATCCGGATAGCCATGCGCACTCCGTGTCATCCGGGAGAGGGGTCCCTACACCTTGCACACGCAGACGATCCCCCTTGCAACATAGCTTAGTCCACCCGGGGAAGAATTTAATCCGGCCGACATTCCACCTCCGCCGACATTTCACATCCAGAATTCCATCCGCCGACATTTCATATCCGGCGTCTGACGTCGGATGGGAGAGGAGGCGTTTCAACTTCCCCGGATCCTTTTATAGCGCTCACCCGGAGAGCATCCGTAGCATCCAATTCAGATTATCTGGATAGCTTGGCTCAACAGACAATTCAGATTCGTCGGATCCATTTCGCAGCCATTTTGCACAATGCCGCAGTGTTCTCCTGAAGCTTCCCGACCGACATTTTTAGATATTTTGAGATATTTTGGGATATTTTGCTTTAGATATTTGATGTCTAAATCCCCAAAGTCTCCTTGTATCTCACCTATCATAGGATTCCTTAGTCTCTAAGTAAGAACAAGGGGTAAATAAACCCATATATATAGTTTGTAATTTCCTTTACACAGAGAATGTAACATTCTGGGGAGCTTGTTCTCAGAGACAACCTTTTGTATAAGTAATATATCTACAGAGCACTTGCTCTGTTTTTCATATATATCTTTGTTTTCTCATTCTTTTTCTTACGAGCCAAACAAGCTCTGAGGAAGTTTCCTCAGAGAATGAGTGGCTAGACTTTTAGTTCCTTGGAGCTAAGGTTGCCGGGAAAGGTTCCAAGTGCAAGAATTTATAGCTTTGCGGTTTCAGCCATTAATGAAGAGAAAGTGTGTTCCTTTAATGATTTCTATGTTTTTAGTTAACTTAAAACACCTTCAATTCACTTGAGCCAACACTTGGTAAGGCAAGTGATCTTCGTCCATGGAGATGCACTAGTTTACCTCTTGAGAGCTTTTGGGAAGTGACTTGGAGGTAGGATTTTCTAGAATTGCCAACACTTGGTAAGCTTTTGGACTCCAAGGAGACATCCATTAGTTATCTCTTGCGAGCTTGTGAAGGGAAATCCAAGGTTAAAGATCACCTTGAATGGCAAATGCTAGATGAGAGGCACGAGCCATTGCAAGTTGTATCAGTGAGAGGGAATTAGAGCTGAAATCCATTTAAAGGTTACATCTGTACAGCACCGGTTAGAGAATTGACTATATGTTAATTCTCTAATGCGAGGAAATGAACCAAATGACCGGAGCTCTGTTTTTGCATAAGGAACCTCCCCTGTGAACCCAAACCTCCAAGGAATGCTTTTCTTCATAAGTAATTTCCATTACTTTCTTTTTAGTTAGCTTAAAACCAACCTTTTCAACCAAAAGATTTTGTTTTCTTTTAAAGCTAACCTTGAAATGAAAAAGCACCAATTTAGTTTGAATTGGTATCAGTTGTGAGTTGAAAACCCTTCCCAGTGAGCGATCCTAGAGCCACTATGCTATATTAGCTAAAGCTATCCTAATGCATGGTGATATAGGTTATAAATTTTGTTGATTACTCTCTCAATCAAAGAGCACCAGTTGGACATAAATCAGCTGAGACACCAATTGGGAACGAATCAAATGTGCTACACACAGAGTCCAATATAAATTGTATTTCTTCATTAACAGCCTCCTCACCTTCACAAATGTCGACCCATTATCCATAACTATTCGTACCACATTTTGTTTTCCAACTTCCTTGATCACATCCTTTACCAAACTATATATGTATTTGTTGTCTTTTATATAATTTGATGCATCAACAGATTTGAGGAAGATTGTGCTACCTTTTGAATATACCATGAAATTAATTATGCTTAATTTCATGGGCCTAGTCCATCCGTCACACATAATTGTGGATCCATAAGTCTTCTATTTTCTCTTTGAATATTAACATAAGCTTCCATGTCTTTGTACTCCATATCCAAGTACTTGTGTTTGATTCATAAGGAGACGGTGGTTCTATACCCATACCTACCATCCATATATAATTAAAGCATATAAGAATATTTTTTCCAATCATACTTTGTAAATAATAATGATATTGTTAAAATGAATACAACTTTGAAAATTATAGTAATTATCTGCTTATTGTGCACTAACAATCATGTTCTTGAAGTGGTGAGAATCTGCTTTATTGGACGCAACACTCTCATATATGAAGAACTTACTGATCAAACGTCCCATGGTTTCCTTGATGGCACCACCTTTGAAAAGATTTTTCACATTTTTCTGTCTTGCTGCTAAAGATTTGTACAATGAGAGTGCACTAAGCAGTGATGGATCCGAATATCAAACACTTTGCCATCTTTGCATATGCCTTGTTGGATTAGTTGGATGTGAAGACTCGCCTATTAAAATTATTAAAATTAAATATATAAGCATGCTGCTCATCAAGGTACATGTTAGCCGGATACATAGACACATCATCATCGCTTTCATAATCATCATCATCATCAAGGTTTTCCTCATCCTCCTCATCAATTATGTGTTTATGTATTCCTTCCATTATGTCTCGCAATTAAGCTCGAATCTCTTCTATATCTATAGTTTTCTTTGCTTTTGCCTTATTTTTTTTCCTTTAGAAGTCATCTTATTTCTTGTTTCACTTCTAAAGGCGTGTTAGGACACTTTTTTTGTATTTGAATGAGGTTTGTATGCGATAGGTGAAATTTAAAATGAGTAATCCTACCACTTTTTATTATCAACCTACAATAATTGCATACTGTTCCATTTTTGTTCCCTTCCATAGGTGTACAATATGTCCAACAAGGATCTTGAGCCATGATACTGCTTCCACTTCCACTAGCCATTTTCTAAACATGTATTTTAAATTCTCATACGAAACTAATATCAAATTTAAAATTGTTAAAGATAAAACATCTAAGAAATTTAATATTAATATTATTTATAAAATTGATAAGAAACATTATTAATAAAAATTGAAATTACAATTGACTTATGCATATATGAAATTGATAATTAAAAAAACAAACATTATCATATATGAGATGTGATATTGTAGACCCTCCATTTTGTCCTACTAGCACATGCCCTATTGTGTTCATTTAGTACTTTACAGCAATTCCCTAGTGTCCCATTACTACTTGTGTAGCCTATCTTTTTTAAGCCACCTTGAGGACTTTGGTTGAGGGATTTATCTAACCCCATTGTGACTCTTGGCAGCCTTAATTTAGACTTAGGCTCACTTAGGCACCTTATGCCCACTTAGGCGCCTTAGGCCCATTTAGGCATACTTAGCCCATTTAGGCACCCTAGGCCCATTTAGGCCCACTCGGCTCATTAGGAACCACCCTAGGTCCACTTAGGCACCTTAGGCCCACTTAGGTGCACTTGGCCCACTTAGGCACCCTAGGCTCACTTAGGCACCTTAGGCCCATTTAGGCACCCTAGGCCCATTTAGGAACCCTAAGCCCCTTAAGGCACCCTAGGCCCCTTTAGGCACCCTAGTGTCACAGGATGCTTCAAATGACCCTCCCCATGGGCTTATATAGGATGAAGGAAGCTTTTAGAGACTCCTGGAGCCATCTACACTAAGACATTGGTGGGAAGAGTGTGGAAGGTTTTAGAGATGCCTAGAGATGTCCACACATCTCTACACTATGGTGGAAGGCATGAGAGGAGTCCAAGGCTTTCTAGAGAATTCTAGAGATCTCTTGTATATTCTTGTACAAAGTGTTGTACATAGATTAGTGTAGGGAGTTCTAGAATATTCTTGATTTGTAAGGAACCCTCCAAGGTTCTAGAGAGTTCCATTGGTGCCTATAAATAGGTGAGACCCTCATTTGGCCAAGGCACCACCCAAATCACTTCCTAACCAAGCAAGTGAGTTTCCAAGCACTTGTAAAGGTTTCCTTGAGTTAGTGAAAGCTTCCATTCTTTAAAGAGTTGCCTACTAAGCTTCTTAAGCTTTCGAGTCATGAGCATCTTAGCCGAGCAAGCTAAGCATTGGGAGCAAGGCTAACTTAGTAAGATCAAGCACCTTGACTTGCCTAAGTGTCGTACGAGCTTAGTAAACGACTAAGTCCGTGACAAGTGGTAATCAGAGCGCGGTTACGAAGTGGGCATCGCAAAGGAAGCATGTCGGGCTCTAATGTGGAGGAGATTAGCGAGCAAACCCGTGGGAGGGAGACCGAACCTACTGCACGGGGCAGGGGCAAGAAGGATAAATCTCGTGATGCCGTTGCCAACATGGAGGCAAGGTTAGCCAAGGTGGAGCTAGCCATGGCAAACACTCGGGAGGGGTTAGACTTGATCGAGCAAGGCATGGAGAAGGGCTTAGAGGATTTAAGGGAGCAGATCCAAGACCTTCGTGAGAGGGTGCTAGTCTCACAAGTTCAGCCAGTGTTGTAGGAGGAGTTTGTGTCCTTCCAAGGAAAGGTCTTGAGCATGCTTTCTAGCATGGAGTCAAGGATAGAGGCCTTGGCCACTCGAATGGAGTCCCGAGACTAGGAGGTTAGGCAGGAGTTAGCCATTTACAAGGCTACCGTGTTGGCACGGGTCATGGCCACACAAGAGGCATCTAGGGTAGAGGTGCTGAAGCCACATGGGTTTAGTGGCAATTGGGATGCCAAGAAGTTGGATAACTTCTTATGGCATATGGAGCGATACTTCGAGGCTATCGCATTGACCGATGAGGCAACTAAGGTAAGAACTGCAACCCTCTACCTTACTGACACAACTACTCTGTGGTGGTGTCGGAGGTTTGTCGATATGGAGAAAGGCGTTTGTACCATAGAGACGTAGGAGGACTTCAAGAGGGAGATTAAGAGGCAATTCTACCCCAATGGCGTGGCTTACCTGGCTAAGAAAAACATGAGGCATCTCAAGCACACAGGCTCGATACGCGACTATGTCAAGGAATTCTCTTCACTCATGCTTTAAATTCTTAACATGACTGAGGATGAGTTTCTATTCAACTTCATGGATAACCTGCAAGGGTGGGCCGAGCAGGAATTGAGGCGTCGAGGTGTTCAAGACTTAGCCACTGCCATGGTAGTAGTAGAGTCTTTAACGGATTATAAGAGGGGAGACTCTTCCAAGGTTGAGTCTTTGGAGGATAATCACGCCATAGGTGAGGGAGACGAGTTTCCAAGGGGCCACAATGCTCCTAAAAAAAGATCAGGCAAGACGCCTAACGTTCGAGAAGGAAGGGGTAAGGCAGAAAGGAAGGAGTTCACGCTTAAAATCAAATGCTTCCTATGTGACGGTCCACATTGGGCACGGGATTGTCTAATGAGGAAGGCGCTTAGTGCCATGATCAAGAAGAGAGAGCAGGAGGACGAAGCACATATGGGCTCAATGCAGCTACTAGGTGCCCTTCAATTCAACCCGAAGCCTAGTACGCCTAAGACCTCCTTACTAGCAGGGGTACAAGTAAAAAAGGAAAAAGAGGAGCGAGCTAAGGTAGCCCGCACACACATGGAAGAGGTCACCAAGGGAAAGCTGAACTCAATGGGTAAGATGAAGCAACACTCTAAGCATCGAAAGCGCACGAGTCTGCATCCATTTGAAGCCTCACGGGAGAAAGAGGTAAAGAATATCCTGGCTGAATGGGTCACCAGGAGACAAGGGGTCCCTCCTGTGATAGAGTATCTAGTCCGATGGAAAAGACTACCTAAGAGGCAAGTAAGCTGGGAACATGCGGATACCTTGAGAAGGTTCTGGAAACACATCGAGAGGTTTCAGAAAGAGGCAACGACGAGGAGGACGTCGACGGCATAGGTGGGGGAGAGTGTCACAGGATGCTTCAAATGACCCTCCCCATGGGCTTATATAGGAGGAGGGAAGCTTCTAGAGACTCTTGGAGCCATCTACACTAAGACATTGGTGGGAATAGTGTGGAAGGTTCTAGAGATGCCTAGAGATGTCCACACATCTCTACACTATGGTGGAAGGCATGAGAGGAGTCCAAGGCTTTCTAAAGAATTCTAGAGATCTCTTGTATATTCTTGTACATAGGGTTGTACATAGATTAGTGTAGGGAATTCTAGAATATTCTTGATTTGTAAGGAACCCTCCAAGGTTCTAGAGAGTTCCATTGGTGCCTATAAATAGGTGAGGCCCTCATTTGGCCAAGGCACCACCCAAATCACTTCCTAACCAAGCAAGTGAGTTTCCAAGCACTTGTAAAGGTTTCCTTGAGTTAGTGAAAGCTTCCATTCTTTAAAGAGTTGCCTACTAAGCTTCTTAAGCTTTTGAGTCGTGAGCGTCTTAGCCGAGCAAGCTAAGCATTGGGAGCAAGGCTGACTTAGTAAGATCAAGCACCTTGACTTGCCTAAGTGCCGTACGAGCTTCGTGAACGACTAAGTCCGTGACACTAGGCCTACTTAGGCACCCTAGGCCCATTTAGGTATCCTAGGCCCATTTAGGCACATTAGGCCCACTTAGGCAATTGCCTGGATGCATGGTTTGCATGGCTTACATGGTTGCATAGCTCGTATGGTTTGCATGTGCATGATTTTGTTTTTGTTTTTATCTTTCTCTACGCACCCTAGGCCCATTTAGGCACACTAGGCCCACTCAGGCACACTAGGCCCACTTAGGTAGCTTAAGCCCACTTAGGCAGCTTAGGCCCACTTAGGCACCTTAGGCCCACTTAGGCACCTTAGGCACCCTAGGCCCATTTAGGCACCTTAGACCTACTTAGGCACCCTAGGCCCATTTAGGCACCCTAGGTCCATTTAGGCACCTTAGGCCCACTTAGGCACCCTAGGCCCATTTAGGCACCTTAGGCCCACTTAGGCACCCTAGGCCCATTTAGCCCCCCTAGGCCCATTTAGGCACTCTAAGCCCATTTAGGCATACTAGGCCCATCTAGGCACCCTGGGCCCATTTAGGCACCCTAGGTTCATTTAGGCACCCTAGGCCCATTTAGGCACCTTAGGCCCATTTAGGCACCCTAAGCCCATTTAGGCACTCTAGGCCCATTTAGGCTAGGCCCATTTAGGCAATTGCATGGATGCATGGTTTGCATGGCTTACATGGTTGCATCGCTCATATGGCTTGCATGTGCTTGATTTTTTTTTTTTTTGTTTTTATCTTTCTCTACTTATTAGTCTTATTCATTTATTTTTAGGAAATTGCATGAGCTTAATAATCATATTTGTTTTGTTTTTATTTATCTATTCATTAATTTCTTTTGATAGAAAGTTGCTTGAGTTAATAATTCATTTTAGTTTTGTGTGATCTATATTTTTAATTTCGTTTAAAATTTCATATTTTGGATTTTTAATTCTTAGTTACACGTTTTTTTTATTATTATTCTAAACCTTAGTTTTCTTTTATTGGTATTTCTATTTTCCTTTTCCTTTGTTTTTATTATTTGTTTTGCATGGGATTCCATGTGCTCCATATGGGAAAGGAAAAGGAGCATGCATGGGAAAGGAAGGGAACACCATTTTAGAAAAGAAAATTGAGGTAGCCGGTGGATTGGAGAAAGAGGAAGAGAGAAAAGGAAAGACAAAGAAAAAAAAAATGGAGGGGATGGAGGGTGATTAGAAGAACAGAAGGAAACCTTTTTTTTGTGTCTTCCATCATCGTGGCTGGAGAGGGGTCTGATAGAGTGATTGAGAAGAGATTAAAGAAAGAAAAAAAAAAAAAAAAAAAAAAAGGACGCAGGATTGAAGTGCGGCAGTGGCATCATTCTGGAGAGAGAGGGTTAAGGGGCGTTTTAGAAGGATTTTTTTGGAGGGGTTAGACCGTGATTTTTGGAGGGCGGGCTGCTATTTTCAAAAAGATCAATCCATGGATTTTTCAGAGTGGGAGATCAATCTGTGGATTTTTAGAGTGGAGGATCAGTTCGTTTTAGAGGAGAGAGCATACTGCTATTTTTTTAAAGAGATCAATCTGTGTATTTTCAGGGTGGAGGATTAGTCCGTTTCAGATGAGAGGGCGGGCTGCTATTTTTTTAAGAGATCAATTCGTGGATTTTAAGAGTGAAAAAATCAATCCGTGTATTTTCAAAGTGGAGAATCAGTTCATTTCAGAGGAGAGGGCGGGCTGTTATTTTTTTAAGAGATCGGTCCATGGATTTTTAGAGTGGGAGATCAGTCTGTGTATTTTTAGGGTGGAGGATCAATCCATTTCAAATGAGAGAGCGGGCTGCTATTTTTTTAAGAGATAAGTCCATGGATTTTCAAAGTGGAGGATCAATTCGTTTCAGAGAAGAGGGCGGGTTGCTATTTTTTTAAGATATCAGTCCGTGGATTTTTAGAGTGGAAGATCAGTCCGTTTCAGAGGAGAGGGTGGGCTGCCATTTGAAGAAGGAATCGGTCCAAGTTTCAAATGTTGGAATTTTTATGTGTGGACTTACATAATTAATTTGATAATATCATAAATCAGTGTTAATTTAGTTTTTGAATTGTGGTCCATAATGGGAGTGGACACATATTGTTGCTTGTTTTTTTATAGGCTCACCCTAATTTACTTGACTGGTCCATTAAGTCAAGTCGTCCAACTAAAGTGTGTAATGTGCAATATATATATATATAGAGAAGTGTGTGCCTTTTTGGAGTAGCTACTTTCTTTCTTCTCTTTGAAGAGCACTCCCAGCAACACACGTACACACTCCACTTTGGACTGAATTTTGGGAGACAAGGGAAAAGCTCATTGATCGTTCATCCTCGGAGCATCACACACCCGGAAAGCAGATTATTGAATATCAAAGGGAGCAGAAATGGCTTCCTAAAGCACGAACCAAGGTAACAGATTGAATTTTGCTATTAAATGCATTCTTAATTGTCAACATGTGATCCTATGCTATTTAAATTCTCATCAATTGGTATCAGAGCATGCATGATTGACATTTGAGCTGCAATTTTGGATTAATTTTTTGATTTCCCGTTTTCTGGTTGCGGAAGACATTTTTTGGGGGTTTTTTTTTTCGTTTGGTGTTAATTCTTGGTTTTCAAGCCCGATTGAGGTTGGAAACTTGTAGAGAATATTGTTTGGAGCAAAACCCATCAATTTTTGTGATTTTTGGAGCTCATTTGATGATATTACGAAAATTAGGGATTGTTTGGTTCTTGCTTTTATGCGGTTTTTGTGCATTTTTTTGGGTTTGGATTGAAGAATTGATGTTTGAGGAAGGAAATCTAAGTTTTTTTGTCGAAAAATGCATGAAATTTGGGGCGAAATTTTTTTTTTCTTCTCCAAAACCAGGTTGTGCTTAGCGGGGGAGAAGATGAATAGTAGCATGCTGACGTCATCATGACGTCATTAAAAAAAAAAAACAATTTTTTGTTTTGTTTTGTTTTGTTTTGTTTTGTTTGCCTTGGTATTCTTGGATTGATTATGCATATGTTAGAATTATTCTGCAATTGTTAAAATTGACTTTATTGGGACAATTATTATAATTATTGGTTTTATGGTATAATTTTTATTTTGTACCAATAATGTTGTCCAAGGTCAATTTTGTTAACTATTTGAATTTATTGTGGCAATTTATAACACTTGTGTGATTGCCTATCGCAATTCCAAGTGTGTCAAGTTGCGCAAATTGAATATTTTAGTTTATCATGACAATAGTGAACATATATGTGGTTGCCTATCATGACCCTATATGTGTCAAATTGTCTTTGCTGAGATAATTTAACTCTCACATTTAATCTCTTTATTATTGTGATTACTAAGATCCATACGGGTATTGTAATTGTCCTATCGATGATAACAATGTTTGGTAGGATGCTTAGATTGGTAAAGGAAATTAATTGTATATTATGAACCGTACTAATTTTCTTTACCCTTTCGGTAATAAAATTAGTACATCTTGGTTGTAATATTTAATTAGTTGTCCTTACCGCCGTGGAATTTTCAAAATTCCAAGCTATTGCTAAATTGAGAAATTATGGAAACTAGCAAATGCATGATATTGTAATAACATGCATACTGTTGAATTTTGCTATTTTCCAGCTACCAGCAATCCTGGTATTTCTCTGCAATTGTCTGCCATCAAACCTCTTACTGGAAATAATTTTGAAGAATGGTTTGAGTCCTTTAACGTGCATATGATTCTGAAAAATCTGGACTTGGCTTTGAGGGTTGATGAGCCAAGTAAGCCCACTGATGTGAGCTCTGCAGATGAAAGATTATTTTATGAAAGATGGGAGCACTCCAACAGGAGTTGTTTGATGGTGATGAAATACACTATGGATAAATCTATCAAAGAATGCGGGCCAAAGACGGAAAGGGCCAAAGACTTCTTGGAATATGTGAAGGCCAATTATACCAAAGTTGATAAGGCAGAAATGGAAACTCATTTGAAGCTTCTCACAACTACTGTATATGACGGAGTCAGTGGGGTTAGAGATCATATCATCAAGCTAAGGCACTACTTCAACAAGGCAAATGAGATGAAAGTGGAGTTGGGTGAAAATTTTCTGAAATGGTTGATACTTGAGTCTCTTCCTGTTTCCTTTGATGCAGTGAAGTTGACTTACAATGCCTTGAAGGAAGAATGGACTCTGGGGGAGTTGATGTCCATTGTAGTGCAACATGAAGTCTCACTGAAGAAAAATGAGACTCACTCCCTTGCTCTTGTAACTGATCAAGCCAGTAATATGAAGAAAAAACCTCCACACAAGAATTTTGGAGACTCTAAGCAGTTCAAGAGAAAAGGGAATTCAAATCAAGGAACCTCCAATGCATCAGCTTCTTCTAATGCTGCAAAGAGTGAGAAATTCAAGGGGAAGTGCAACTTTTGCCATAAGATTGGCCACAAGCAAGCTGATTGCTTCAAATTTAAAAATTGGCTAGAGAAGAAAAAGAAAGGCGAAATTGTGGTTGTGGTTAATTTGAATGCAAACATGATTGAGACAAATATTGTTGATGTTCATGCCAATTCTTGGTGGTTAGATACTGATGCCACTATTCATGTCACTAATTCTTTGCAGGAGATGACAAACAGAAGGAAGCCGTCAAAGCATGAAGAATGTGTGTATATGGGTGATGGAAGCAAAGTGAAAGTGGAATTTTTTGGCATGATAAAGCTGAAGTTGATCACATAAAGTTTTTTGTTGTTACACAATGTGGCTTTCATACCCTCACTTTGGAGGAATCTGATTTCTGTATCTTCTTTGGATAGACATGGTTATTCTTTTCACTTTGGAGATGGAAAAGTGGATATTTTTTGCAACTCAGTCTTAATTGGCAATGGTGTTTTGTTTGGAAATCTTTATAGTCTCAGTTTGCATCATGGTTTATTATGTGATTCATCTTCTGTTAATTCTGTTGTTGGTTGCAAGCGTGCTAGAATGAATTTGAGTTCTTCCATGTTGTGGCACAAACGCCTAGGTCATATTTCTAGGCAAAGATTAGAGAGATTGGTGAAAGATGGTGTGCTTTCTAATCTTGATTTCTCAGACTTCGAAACTTGTGTTGTTTGCTTAAAGGGGAAGATGACAGCAAAGACCAGAAAGGAGAAGATTGATAGGTGTGGAAGTACTTTAGACTTGATCCACACAGATATATGTGGTCCTTTGTCACCAACTGCTTTAAGGGGTTATAAATATTTCATCACTTTTATTGATGATTTCTCTAGATTTGGTTATGTTGAACTAATCCATGAGAAATCTGACTCCCTGAATGTGTTCAAAGCCTTTAAGGCTAAGGTGGAGTTGCAGTTGGGAAAGCCCATTAAAGCTGTGAAGTCTGATAGAGGTGGCGAGTATTATGGGAGATATGATGAGACTGGACGGAATCCTGGACCATTTTCTAAGTTTCTGTTGGAATGTGGCATTGATGCGAGATATACAATGCCAGGCACTCCTCAACAGAATGAGGTTGCAGAAAGGAGGAATCGCACATTGTTAGATATGGTGAGGTGCATGTTGTCTAATTCCTCTTTACTAGAATTTCTGTGGGGTGAAGCCTTAAGGACTGTGGCATATATTTTGAATCAAGTGCCCAGTAAGTCTGTGCCTAAGACACCTTATGAGCTATGGTCAGGAAAGAAACCTAGCCTTCACCATTTCCATGTTTGGGGATGTAAGGCTGAGGTTAGGCCCTATAACCCACAGTCAAAGAAACTTGATCCTAAAACCATTAGTGGTTTCTTCGTTGGCTATTGCATTGGATCAAGGGGTTCCAGATTCTATTGTCCATCTCATACCACCAGGATCATTGAATCAGACAGGGCTGTATATTTTGAGGATGAAGTTAATGCTAATCCAAATTTTGTGCCTCGTGAGATACCTTTTGGAGAAGAGCATGTTGTGATTCATTTTCCTACATCTCATGTTCCAAATATGGATGTTCCTATTGTCCAACAGCTAGCCACTAATCAAGGAGAGCATGGTGTTCAAGTGGAATCCGGCCTTCCTGTAGTTGATATTGTTGTTAATGAGGTTCCTTTGAGAAGATCACAGAGGGTTCGTAAGCCGGCTATTTCAGATGATTATATGGTTTATTTGCAAGAGCATGAGTATGATGGTTATGATGCTTTTGATCCAGTCACTTACTAAGAAGCAATTCATTGTCCTTAATTCATATCTTGGAAAGAAGCCATGGATGATGAAATGAATTCTATGTATATGAATGGTGTTTGGGACTTGGTTGAATTGCCACATGGTTGTAAACCAGTTGGGTGTAAGTGGGTCTTTAAGACCAAACGTGATTTTAGCAGGAAAATAGAGAGATATAAAGCTAGACTTGTGGTTAAAGGTTATAGTCAAAGAGAAGGAATTGATTTCAAAGAAACCTTCTCACCTGTATCGACCAAGGACTCTTTTAGAGTGATTATAGCCATAGTAGCTCATTTTGATTTGGAGCTACATCAGATGGATGTCAAGACGGCTTTCTTGAATGGTGATTTGGATGAGGAGGTGTATATGGAGCAACCTACTGGTTTTGTAGAAGTTGGAAAGGAAGATTTAGTTTGCAAGCTCAATAAGTCCATTTATGGTCTTAAACAGGCTTCGAGGCAATGGTATCTGAAGTTTGATAAGATTATCACCCAAAATGGCTTTAATGAGAATACAGTTGACAGATGCATATATTTGAGGGTCAGTGGGAGTAGTTACATATTTCTTGTTTTATATGTTGATGATATACTACTCGCATCAAATGATCCTGACTTGTTGATTGAGACAAAGCACATGTTGTCAACCCATTTTGACATGAAGGATCTTGGTGAGGCTTCTTATGTCTTGGGCATAAAGATTCTTCGTGATAGGACTAATGGAGTGCTTAAATTGTCTCAAAGAGCCTATATTGAAAAGATATTGAAGAGGTTCAATATGCACAACTGTAAATCTACTAAAACGCCAATTGTGAAGGGTGATAAATTTTCAAAGGCTCAGTGTCCTCAAAATGATGATGAGAGAGAGGAAATGAAGACCATTCCTTATTCATCTGTGGTGGGCAACCTTATGTATGCTCAAGTATGTACACGCCCTGATATTGCTTTTATTGTGGGCATGTTGGGAAGGTACTTGAGCAATCCTGAGAGTCAACATTGGAAAGCAGCTAAGAAGGTCCTTAGGTATTTGCAAGGAACTAAGGACTTAATGTTGACATATCAGCACACCAGCTTACTTGATGTAGTTGGGTTTTGTGATGTTGATTTTGCTGGCTGCATAGATGATAAGAAATCCACTACGGGCTATATTTTTATGATGGCAGGAGGAGCTGTATCTTGGAAAAGTGTCAAGCAGACACTTATAGCATCCTCAACTATGGAGGCAGAGTATGTGGCATGTTATGAGGCTTGTTTTCATGCTATGTGGATGCGGAATTTTATTTCAGCTTTGGGAGTTGTTGACTCCATTTCTAGACCGCTGAAATTATTTTGTGATAATTCCACAGCTGTTGCTTTCTCCAAGAACACTAGGAGTATTTCTCGCTCCAAACATATTGATGTAAAGTTCTATTTTGTTAAGGAGAAAGTGGCAGAGTCTCTTGTTGATATTGAACACATGTCCACAAAAAGTATGTTGGTGGATCCATTAACAAAAGGCTTACCCATAATTGCGTTTCAGGAACATGTATCTCAAATGGGGTTGTTGGAAGCCTAGGTTGTATTAAGTTAGTGGGAGCCATTTTTTTTTGGTATTGTAATACTATGTTGTTGTTGAAAGGATTGCTATTATTATACATTTCCCTATGAATCAAGCAATGAAGCATATATGATTGCTTTTGATTATTTATTTCTGATGAGATTCTATGGGACATTGATTTATGATTATGTATATGTTGTGATGTTTAATTATGTAGTCCAAGTGGGAGAATTGTTGGAATTTTTATGTGTGGACTTACATAATTAATTTGATAATATCATAAATCAGTGTTAATTTAGTTTTTGCATTGTGATCCATAATGGGACTGGACACATATTGTTGCTTGTTTTTTTATAGGCTCGCCCTAATTCACTTGACTGGCCCATTAAGTCAAGTCGTCCAACTAAAGTGTGTAATGTGCAATATATATATATATATATATATATATATATATATATATAGAGAAGTGTGTGCCTTTTTGGAGTAGCTACTCTCTTTCTTCTCTTTGAAGAGCACTCCCGGCAACACACGCACACACTCCACTTTGGACTGAATTTTGGGAGACAAGGGAAGAGCTCATTGATCGTTCATCCTCGGAGCATCACGCACCCAGAAAACAGATTATTGAATATCAAAGGGAGCAAAAATGGCTTCCCAAAGCACGAACCAAGGTAACAGATTGAATTTTGCTATTAAATGCATGCTTAATTGTCAACATGTGATCCTATGCTATTTAAATTCTCATCATCAAAGGCATTCAGGCTGCTGTTCGGGGTGGAATCAGTCCAGGTTTGGAAGGGATTTAGGCTGCTGTTCAGGGCAAAATCGATTCAGGTTTTGGAAGGGATTCAGGCTGCTGTTCGGGGTGAAATCAGTCTAGGTGTTGGAAGGGATTCAAGTTGTTGTTTAAGGAATGAGAGACACAATTGCTTGTTGATTTTTTTCGATGTTGTTTGGCGTCAATATCAGGAAAATATTTTCGTTTTTCTTTTTCTTGGTTGCTTTTAGGCTTTGTGAAAGCTGGAACCGTCGATCCAACCTTTCGCTTCTGAGACATTTGGAGATAAAGAGAGACGAGCTGCACGATAAATTTATCTACTGATTTGGAAGAATAGTGTTAACCGGAGACCCAAAACTCGATTAGTTCCCATCAACCAGTACACCATCGTTTCCGGGCACTATTGGAGGAGAGAAAACAATTGCACACCACCAGGTCGCTTTGGTATCATCCCAGCTGATTAGGTAAGATATATATATATTTTTATAATATATGGGTTTTCACTAAGATCTAAAGTTTAGTTTATTTCAAGTTGGATTATTATATTGGGTTGAGTGGGTTGATTTATTTTATTAGCTTCAACATATATGTGTCTTATTATGGCAGCATGAATCTCACTCTTGCTTAATTTTTGATTTATTACACTAAAGAATAGAATTGAGTTTAAAGTTAGTTTTGATTTATTATATTAAATTCAGAAAATACAATCTTATGTAATTTCAACTTTGAAAAAAATATAATTTGATCTCTATTTAATTTAGTTTTGATTCATTTAATTATTTGTTGTTCATTTATTTATTTGCTACTAATTTAATGACTCATTATTTATTTATTTATTAATAAGATTGATCCTAAGGGTTAAAGATTTAGTTTAAAAAATAAAATAAAATGTTTTGGGTAGTTTGATTCGACTTTAGGTTTAAGTAAAATTTTAGTTTGTCGAAGTGATTGATTTTATGTGTTAAATATTAGATTTTAGACTTGCCTTAATTATTGTAAAAAACGTTTGTTAAGCTTAGGTTTTATTTTAGTGATGTAAGTTTACTTAAAAAAATTAATTCCATGAGTTCGTATTTTGTTTTAGCTATATTTATTTATTCACACATTATCTATTTATTAATAAGATTAATTTTCTAGGTTAGAAATTTAGTTTTAAAATTTGTTTTGAATAGTTTTATAATTTAATTTTTGGTTTAAGTAAAATTGTATTTGGTTAAAATAATTGATCTTATGTGTTAAATATTGGATTTTTAAATTTGTCTTAATTAATAGTTAATTCATTTTGAGATTAGATGTGATTTTAATAATGCAAATTTATTTAGGAAGCTAATTCCATGAATTCATATTATGTTTTAGTTTGCTTTCATTTCATTTAATTCATTTTAATTATTTTAGGTGTTTTTTTTTATAGTTTCAAGTTATTAACAAAATCAGTTCCACATTAGAAGGTGCCTGTGTTTAGTTTACTCTAATTTATCCTCACTCATCCATTCAGTTTAGATATTTTCTATAATATTAGATCACTAATAAAATTAATTCTATGATTGAAAATTCATGTTTGCCTTGATTCAATTTGGTCCATCTTAATCAATCTAAATACGTTTGTGTGTTTAATTGATCACATGCTAATTCTTGATTGTTACTCTTAACTGACGTGTTTCTTGAAAATTAGTCATTAATTCTCGGTGAGTATCAGGTTAGCTTATTTGATCTAAGTTTTAATAATTTATTACTTTGGTAGTCTCTTATCAAATTTATTTTTCAGAGGACATCAAAAAATAATGAAGATTGGCCTCTATTCACATCATTTTAGTTTGCTTGGCTGCTAAAAATTTTACTTTATGATTTTGTTTCTGTTTTTTTTTTTTTTTTATGTTTTGTTTCTCATACGTTTTATTGTTTTCAGATTAATTTCTCTTGTTTCAAAATATAACACTTTTCTTGACAGATCCCTTTAAAAATCTATTTTTTTTTAAAAAAAATTAAATAAACTCATTTAAAGTCCTTAGAATCAAAGCCTCATTTTCTTAAGTAATATGCAACCATGTTTTGGTCGGTTTGCATCTTCCTCAGTTTTCAATAAAAATTCTAGTTTTGAGTGGAATGCGAATTCAAGCTTGTGGTCCCAAAAAAATGGGATAATTCTAGGCTAAATTCGTGTATATCAATTGGGGAATTGGTGAAACCCCTACATAAGAAAATCTTTTCAAAACTCTTTTTTTTTTCTATCGCCTTTGCTACTTGTTGTAATCATATTTATATTTATTTTTTAGGAATTGTATACAAGATGTGTGACAATTGATGTTTTCGTATACTTTGATCATTTTTGCTATGCTAATTAGATAACAAGCATGCTAGGATTTCTTTATTTTATTATTATCTAACCTCTCATGTTTTATGGAAGCGCATTATAAGTTATCTATGCTATCCAGGTACGCCCACCTTCTAAATTTAGTGAATATGTTTATCATTGTGAACTATGCCTATGATCGATAGTGCTTGGGTGTATTGGTATTTGTTTCATTGTTCAATTATTTATGATAAAGTGCATGCTGGATGATATATTATTTGAACTAACTTTGGTATCTTGTGATAGCGCATAAGAAGCAGTCTAGGTACGCGGTCTAAATTTCCTTTCTGATTTGTAATTGGTTTTCTTGTTTAGCATGTTATTTTTTGGAAATCACTTTAGTCTACCTAGATACCCTCAATCAACTGATTAATTGTCACATTCCCCTCAACTGAGTTAGTAGAGACCTTTATAGGGCTTAGAGGGATGCTACCTCCTAGACATACCTTCCCAATAGGTAACCTGATCCCCGAACCTATACTCTGGTTTTTTAAAGACACATTTTTCCAAAAAACTGGGGAGTAATTTTTTTAGGGTTTAATTTCTTGTTTTATTTTCCCTTTAAAATAAAATAAAATAAGTGGGGACTCCGACTTTTTCCAAAAAAAAAAAAAATTTCACCAAATTAAAAGTGAGTCTCGCCGATTGAGTGAGGACACATGTGAAAAATGCGAGTGCACAAATTGGCGACTCCAATGGGGATTTTGAGGATCAAGCTTGAACACTAGTTGAGGAAAATGTGGCTTTTAATTGGTCGACTGGAGGGTACCTCAATTTTTGTTAGGCAAGGTGGTTTGGCTTGCTTGCTTGATTTGCTTGCTATTTTAACATGTTTGATATCCTTGCATGATCACTTGATTGCTTGCTCACTTTAGCATGATTCACTTTCACATATGCTAAATAGGACTTTGTTTGTATGATACTTATCTGCTTGGTATGACTGCTAGTTGCATGACAACCCTTTCTCTTGCATGATTGTATGATTGCTTGTCTTTGTTCACTATCTCACTTTAGATCTTAGGTTTTTTCAGATGCACCCACATCCTTCACTGTACACTTTAGATTATCCCTAAGTGTTGAGAGATGAGAGAGTCTTTGCCATTAAGAAACCCCCTGGAAACGCGAGGAAGTGCATGTGTGGAGGTGATGACCACCTTGCATGGAAGCACCTCGTCTCCTTGGAGGCGTGCAGAGGGCTACGTACCACCGGAGGGTATGATCGCTTCTGCTAGGGATCCTTTAACCCACCCATTTTATTTTATAAAGCCACCTCAACCTTGTAGGTTAGCCTAGACCCAATTAGGATTTCATTCCTACACGTGGGTGCCTCTGTGAACCTTCAGAGCTGCCTAAGTTACAGTTGGGTTTGATTACCCTCTCCATAGTCTCATTTTGGTATGATCAAATACGAGTATCAGTTTGGGTATAAATGGGTTGTATGCTTGATTACCTTTTAGTCGGTTCCCACAGAGCTACTCCTGTATAATGTCTCACCCAGTGTTTCCATGTTCATAGGAGTATTTTCGTACCCAATCTGGATTCACTTTCGTAGACTAGAGTTAGAGGCAAGTTGACCAGAGCATCAGATCAGCCAAACCAAAGAGTAGATTAGAGAAATATGGACTCACAGGTAGTCACTGTTGACCAGTTTGTTGCGGCCATGGCTTTCGATTCAAGAGGCCATAACCAGTCTAGGCCAGAGGATGGATGGATAGCAGAACCAGCAGATCCCGCCTCAAGATAACGCGCAGTATAACCCTGTAGTACCACCACCACCTCCACTTAGTCAGTCAGTTCCACATCTTGCACCGTATGTTTTGCATAGCCAGACTGATGTTACTCCACCTCCTGCTGCAGCACCCATTCCGGCCTCAAAGGATACACATGCTCGTATGGATAAACTCAGGCAGAGGAAGAAACATATGAGGATTTCGGATGGAGCTATCAGTTGGGATGATTTTGATGGAGCACCGGTAGCCAGTTTACCGGCCTAGTTCAGGATGCTAGAGATTGAGAAGTATACGAGCATAGGTTGCCCCAAGATTCATTTAAGGCTATATATTAGTGTGATGAGAGCCCATGGGTTGGATGAGGCACACTTGATTATGCTTTTCCCCATGTCCTTGAGTGGTGCAGCACGACATTGGTTTGCTTCCTTTGATGCTTCACACCGTAGGACTTGGGATGATTTGGCCCAAGAGTTTTTGAGACAGTTTGCATTTAATACTGTCATTGACATCTCGAGGAGAGAGCTAAAGGCCTTGAGATAGGGACCAGAGAAGTCAGTGACTTTGTTTATCTCCCAATGGAGGGAGAAGATCGCCCAGATTGTTGATCGTCCTTCAGAGAAGGATCAAATTGGTATGATTTTGAGGAGCTTACAACCTAGATTTTCCAAACATTTGATGGGATTTCCTTATAATGATTTTGGATCCTTGGTACAGGCTCTATATGGTATAGAAGAGGGCATTGCTAGAGGATTGTGGCCCAAGTCTTCCCCTTCTGATTAAAAGGGGAAGGAACCCTCAAGAAGACCAAGACTAGGAGATGTGAGTACTATCAGGTCAATAGGATCGAGATCTCCCCGGTGCTATCAGACATTTAGGCAGACTTTAGGAGCCTATTACCCACAGCGTTATGTTCAATATAGACCACCTAGGCTCATGACTCCTACATACCTATACCCGACCCTAAAGCCTGCTTTTGTTGCACAGGTCTCAAAGAGGCCTCCTACCTTATTCCCTAAGCCCCGAACCCCATATACTACTATTCCTCTCGTACAGAGGTCAACACGACAGTTTTCCTAACTAGGCATGCCTTTGAGTCAAGCTTTCCAGAAGCTCATAGAGGGTGGTTTGTTGACTCAGTTGGCTCCTAGTCCTGTACCCCAACCCGTGCCACCGTGCTTTAAGATGGATTTGCATTGTTCCTACTATCAAGGTCTAGGGCATGACACAGATCATTGTGCCGCCTTGAGACATGCTATATAGGACTTGATATATCAGGGTTTGGTTAACTTGGGGCAGCCAAGTGTAACCACAAACCCTCTACTGGCTCACTCTACACATGCAGTGCCACCACCCCCGAGCGGTATCCATCACATAGATTTTGTAGAGAATGACAACATACACATGATGAGTTGGGATGATGGATTACCAGAGTCAATTGTTTTGGATGATGGTTATGAGGTTGGCACAATGGGTTCTCAGACTTCTACTCTGTTTAGTTTGATTTCAAATTGGGTACCATTTGAGTTGGCCCCTATTGCACCTTTGGCTACAGCACGTCAGGGCCCATCAATCCCATTTATCCTGGTACCAGATGATGATGATTCAGAGATGAGAGATGTACAGATTGTGACCCCTCAGTGGGAGAGTAGATTAGCCCCCACCTCTAGTAGCCAAGCCATTTGATGGTGCAGTTTCTCATGAGAAGGTCAGGAGAGAGGATGATGGGCTACTGAGGCAGTTACAGAGTACACAGGCTCGCATATCTATTTGGAGTTTGCTAGCACCTTCTAGTACTCATAGAGATGCATTGATTCGGGCTTTGAGTCAGATCCGCATGGAGACCACCACTACCCTAGAGAGGTTGATTCATATGATGACGGTCGACAGTGCCACATGTATTGTGTTTTCAGATGATGACTTGCCACCAAAGGGTTCAAACCATACACGCCCTCTATATTACAGTTGGTTGTTCAGGCTATAGAGTTCCATCCATCCTGTTGGACAATGGCTCGGCCTTAACTAGAACAAAATATGCAATTCTTAGGTAAGGGAATTTGATTGGGGAAATTATGCAATTCTTGAGTGAAAAGAAAAAAGTAGGAGAGTTTTTAAGAATAACTTAAAATCCTTGACAAAAAATAGTATTTTACACCCTTGTACAGTTAGTAAATTTGTCTTATACAATTAGTGTAATCAATAATTTAGAATCTATATATTTCCTTGTGAATATATGTTAATAGGTTAGTTAACCATGTTTGCATTAGTTTGGTTTAAAAGAACAGGAAAAATTGTTGTACAATTTTTTTCCACAATTATCATCAATGGGGTATATATTCAAATGACCATATACGAGTTAGATAAAGTGCATGAAATGGGTATATGATTAACCAATGTGTATGAGGAATGTCATCCATCCCTGACTGAGGGAAATAAGCAAATGAGTTTTTTAGAATCATTTAAAATTTTTCACAAATGACAACCTTGTACACCCTTGTACAATTAGTATATTTGCCTTATATACTTAGTGTAAATACATTGTATAGTGAACCAAATTACATATACCTCTTACTCAATGTGTGTCCATAGATAGGTTAACTATGTTTCCACTAGTTTAGTTCACAAAATAGTGGAGGACGTAAAAAAAAATTTTCCTCAAACATCATTAGTGAAATAAGTATTTGAATTGTCATGTAAAGGTTAAATAAAATGCATGAGTTGGGTGTGTGATAGAGGAATGTGAGTCATGAGAGTGTGCAATCCTTAAATGGCAAGACAAAAAAAAGTTGTTTAAAGTCAACTGAAATCATTGACAAAAGGGTAACCTTGTATACCCCTTGTACAATTTGTAGTACCCCAAACCCAATTTAGGGGTAAAATCATAATTTAAAAAATAATTAATTAATCTAATAAGGGTATACAAGTCTTTTTGCTTTTAAAAGCCTTAGGTATAAATTAGATTTTCTCTATTTTCTCTATTCACAAAACCCTTTCACATGGATATCAGAAAGATCAGAGAGCATAGGGTTGAAGATTTGGAGGTTTAGGGTTTGAAGATCAACTTTTCAGGTAAGATTTTAATAATCGGATTAGTATTTTATATTCATTAATTAGATTTGAATACTTTAGAAATCCCAATCTAAATTAGGGTTTGCTTATTTATTTTTTTTTAGACCAAAATATTGGAAATTTATGAATGCAGATTAATTTATTGATGAAAGTAGGAAAATTTCAATTGAATAGAAAATAAATGAAAGAAAAATTAGTGGAAGAAAAGAAATCTTAGATTGAGAAAATAAATAAATAAATTGTTTGTGGAGGATTTAGATTGGAATAATAATAATAATAATAATAATAATAATAATAATAATAATAATAATTGTAGGGTTTGTGGATAGGGGTGACAATTAAAAAAAAAAAAAAACGAATGTGAGATTGTTGAGTGAAAAAAAAAATCAATCTACCTGTGAGAGCCAAAGGGTGAAAGAGTGGTAGTGAAATAAATAATAATAATAATAATAATAATAATAATAATAATAATGAGTGGAGTTGGTGGGGTTGTTGGAGTTGTTAAAGGTACATGGGTAGTTTGTTAAGTAAGAGAGGATATTGGGATTAATAATAATAATAATAATAATAACTTTTGTACAAACTTTAATTTAATTTAAGTATATAAAGAAATAAATAGTTAGGATAAAATTAGGGAGGAATATGAATTTTATAAAAATTTGAAAACTTATTAAATTAATTTATTATTGTTTAGGAAGTTGAAAATAATTTTATCTGTAATAATGTTAACATAGGAAATTAATTAGAATTATTGAGAACTATATAAAATATTGTTAGGATTGTCAAATCTATATCTCTAGATAAATAATCAATAATAAATGTTGTGTATGATATTATGTTAGATGAAGAGTAAATTCTTCAAGATTTTGAGTGTTTTTTCAAGGTAAGGGAAATTAATGTAGATTTTGTAAAAGAAAATAATTTTCTTTTTACATTATATTTTAAAATGTGTAAAAATATTATTTTTATCTTTATGCATGCATCAAATATATGTTTTGTATGGAAAATATATTTGAACATTTTATTTGTTTATGAAAAATGAAAATTGTGGAGATGATATTTTGTTTTGTAAGTTTGAATTAATGAAATAAAGTGTTTGATTATGGTTTCTGTGACCCTAGTCAACGGGTTATAATTGTTGACATATTTGACTCTAATCAATGGGTTATAATAGTTGATATTATATGACCTTAGTCAACGGATTATAATAGTTGACCTTATGGCCCTAGTCAATGAGTTATAATTGTTGATCTTCAGTTTTGTTCACCTTAAATGAACAAATTTGAAATTAACCACTCATTTGTAAAGTCCTACTTAATTGAGCACCATTTGTTATATAATAACTAGAGTAAAAATATTTGAAATGTGTTTGATTTGGATTTGATATGAAATGATTTTGATATATATGAAAATGTTTGGTTAAACACTTTAAAATGCATTAGCATATTTGTACTCAAACGTTTTTATAAAAATGATTTTACACTAAATCTTCTATTTGTAATCATGATTGAAACTATTTGATCCATAAAACTGTATTAATGTTCCTTATTGGGCTTTGAGCTCATGCTCATTTGTTGATAATTTTTTAGGTACCCTTAGTCTGAGCGAGAAGTGATGGCTAGGCTGGGGGATTTTTTTTTTGTTAGGATTTTGGTTCAAACTTTATTATGGACATTGTTTATATGTTAAAATTTAATTCATGTTTGGATGATTTGAGTTTAGAGTTATTTGGACAATAACACTTCGGTTGATGTGTTAATTTTTTTTAAAGTTGAGAATTGGGGATTATAGAATTTGTTTATTTTACTACTTTGAATATGAATTTGGTAATTGGTAATTTCCAGTTACAAGATGAATGTTTGTATTGTTTTCACTTTGAGCATTCGGGCTTGAGGTGTGAAATGATTGTCATGTCCATGGAGTAAGTTTTGGGGCGTGACACAATTAGTACATTTCAATTGTACAGTTAGCATAACACCCTCGTACAATGATGCAAATTTCATCCACATGCATACATTATGTGTCCATATGGGACATGTGAACCATATTTCCAATGATTTTTTTTAGAAAATGGTGTAAGATGTAAAAACAAATTTTTTCCCTAAACATCATTATTGGAGTAAGTATTTGAATTATCATATGTGAGTTAAATAAAATGCATGTGATGAAGGAATTTGAGGTAGGAGAGTGTGCAGTTCTTGGATGACAAGAAAAAAAAATAGTTGTTCAAAATTGACTAAAATCCTCCACAAATGATAGCCTTGTACATTTAGCGTTTTTATCTTATACAATTAGTGTAATACCCTTTTATAATGGTTTTAATTTCATACATATATATAAAGTATGTTCACGTGAGTGTATGAACTATGTTTCTAATGGTTTAACATTTAAAATGACTGAAATAAATAAAATGTTATTTTATTTTATTTTCAATGCAAAATATAATTAAAAATAAGACAAAGAAATTATTTAAAAACTATTATTTAACTTAAATTTATTTATTTATTGATTTATTTCCTTTTATTTTTGGAAATAAAGAAAAAAGAATAGAAAATTTATTTAACCATAAAAAATATAAATATAAACTATGTTAGAAAATATAAATAAGCCCAAATTTATTTATTTATTTAATTTTATTTTTGGAATTAAAGAAAAAAAGAATAAAAAGTTTATTTAACCATTAAAAATATTAATAGAAGATAGGTTAGAAAATAAAAATAACTTCAAATTTATTTACTTATTTCATTTTATTTATTTAAATTAGAAAGTAATTTATTTTAGTAGATCAAAATTTGCACAATTAATCTATTATTTTGTTAAGTATGGATATATTAAAATTTTCAATTATACAAAAAAAACTAATAGAGAAAATAAAATTAAAAAGACCAATAAATATATATAATTTAGTTAATTATTTTTTTATGTGAAAGATAGTAACATAGAAAAAAAACACATAATTGACCAATTCATTTGTTTAATTATAAATATACTTTTTTTATTATTAAAATAACTAAAGGAAAAAAATAAAAATGGATAATCAATAAATGAAATTTAATTTTTTTTTATTATTTTCATATAAAAAATAGTATCAAACAAAGTTTTCAATATTCATTTTTAAAAATAGTATTCATTTTTTAATTAAACGCATTCCTAAAAAGAGAAAATATAAAAAATAATAATCATATTACCATATTTTTTGAAAGTAATTGTCAAAATAGTTTTTAAATTATTAATGTAATTTTTCTTTATTTATAATTTAAAATGGAAAATAATACCAATTTTTAATTATTTAGGAAAAAGTTTTAAAAAAATAATGAAAAATCTGAACCGTTAAAATAAAATTGTGCTAGGTATGTGAATGATGGTGAAATAAAAATAAAAATAAAAATAAAATTGTGTTGGGTATGTTAATGACGGTGCAATAAAAATAAAAGAGTTTAACAAACGATGAGTATCATAAAAACTAGTATGAATATGGAATAAGTCAAATGGATATTTTATTGCATCATTAATTTATATTCTTACTATTAATTATAGGTGATATAAGGAAATTGGGCCAATTTTCATGGCCACCAAATCTCGAAGCACAATTCTCCCTTATTTTTTCAGGCGATGAAAAGGACTTTAGACTTGCAATCAGTAAACCGATAAGAGTTGTGGAAATGTTTGAACAATGAACTAAGAATGTGGCTTGAAATGAGTCAACACATGATGGTGGATTACAAAATATTAAACAATGAGTAACACCATGACTTTCATGAGAAGTGATGAACACGCAAGGTTCAAGAAGACATGGTTTTTGAGTAGGTTGTACATTTTATGATATTCAACTACAAAAATATTAAACAATGAGTAAGAATATGACTTTTATGAGGAGTCAACACACGAGGTTCAAGAAGACATTGTTTTTTAGTAGGTTGTACATTTTATGATATTCAACTATTTTGGAGAGGACTTGTCAATGGAAGTGGTTATGGTTTATTATTTATTTTTAGAAATTTATGCAAGAATGGACTATGATTATACAATGAAAGAAATATAATAAATATTTTTAAATTAAGAAAAATAAATGTCATTTCTTAAATTAAAAGAATCAAATATTATTAATATTTGATTGTTTTTTATTTATGAAAATATTTACTAGAGTGGATTCTTATAATTATGCATGTGATTTTATGCATCTCTTTTATTATTTTAATTCTGAATCATGTCATTTTGTGTCCTATCATCTTATATATTCTCTCTTTTTTTCTTACACTTAATATCTAAGAATTCTTATATTTTATGTTAAAGTTATACTTATTTTTTGTTTTTTCAAAAAAGAAATATATCCTGAATTTTTAACTAAATAATAGGTTGATTAATCGAGTGTTAGCTCTGACACCTTATACTGTAGCATAAAAAATTTCACTTAAGATGAGATTATAAATTGTTTGTGACAAAAGCTCTACCAAATCCCCCGCCCCCCCTTTTTTTTTTCAAAAAGCAAACATATAAACCTCCCCATGTGCATATTCACATGGAATCACTAGAAATAGATCATTGAAGATATCGTATTGATGAACGAAAATGGAGAATACTCAACCATACGGTTACAACTGCAATAAAGGATTCCTAGGATCCCTCAATCATTGTTTTCTTTAGTTTCTATTTCATCTAGTTTCTTTATTTAAATTTAATTTCTATTTAGTTTAGTTTCCTTGCCTTGTCTATCCTCTATAAGATATATAGCTTATATAAAATAAGGAGAATGTAATAGAGAAAGACATGGAAAAGAATCTTCCTAAAAAAAAAACCTAGAATTTGTTCTCTCAAGTTAAATCTTCTCCTTAGATTATAAGATTTGGTATCAAAGCACAGTCTTGGCACCAATCTTGACAAAAGGGACTAGAGTGCAAGAACAATGTAGACATGAAAGGACTAGAGTGTGAGAGTAATGTAGACTTGAAGATACTGTTAAATAGTAGGACTTATCGGATAAACAAGGAGTCGCCTTATCAGAACTATCGAAGATGGTTGTAGCAATAAACCTAAAATTTGAACACATGACTTCTAAAGTAGATGAGTTAGGCAAGGGGATAGTGCTTCATTTAATAGAAGTGGGACATGGTATCACTCACACGATAGAAATTCCCTTCAAACCAGGTTTTCCAAACTGAAATTTCCAAATTTTGAAGTGAGAATCTAAGTGAGTGGATTTACAAATGTGATAAATTTTTTTAAAATTAAAGGAATTGGAGATCATGAGAAGTTAGGATTGACTTCCTTACAATTAGAAAGAACAATCCCATAATTGTTTCAAGGGTATGAGGTTAGTAACAAGGAAATTAATTGGCGATGGTTTTTTATAGATGTTTTTCTAGCTTTGTCCCTAGTACTTATGACAGTACTATTGGGCAAATAACCAAATTGAAATAGGTTGCTACAATTAGGGCATCCCAAGAGCACTTTGAGGTGTTGATGGCCAAATCTAGTCGGTTAATTGAGGAGTTTTTGTTCAGTGTTTCATTAGCGGCTTGAAAGAGGCAATTAAAAATCAAGTCACCATGTTTTGATGGAGCACACTAGCCTAAGCCATCATGTTAGCCTTGCAGTTTTAGAATGATTTAGTGATGTTAACTAGATCTTAGACTCTAATTAGACTAAAGTTACTAGTGGATATGTTTTCACTTCAAGAAGCGGAGTAGTAGCTTAGAAATTTGCTAAACAAACAATTATATCTTGATCTATCATGGAATTATAGTTTATAGCATTAGAGTTTACTTGTACAAAAGTTGAATGACTTAGAAGTCTTTTAAAATATATGCCTTTATTGGATAAATGAGTTCATGCAATATCTATTGATTGTGATAATCAATTGAAATGCTAAATGAACAAATCTGAATGAGCAAAGAAATCATATAAGAATTCGAAATTATCATATCGAACACTTGTTTTCACGAGGACTAATATCTCTTGATTTTCAAAAATCTCAAAAGAATATTAAAGATCCTTTAACCAAAGGATTAGCTCGTAAAGTAATAATAAAATCATTGAGGAGAATAAGACTGAAGCCCATAAATTAGCCATCATAGTTGACACCCAACTTGTATGATTGAAGATCCCTTGAAGAATGTTCAATAGGTAATAATGAAGCTACAAGTTGATTAGCTAAAGCATTAATTTGAAGGATATTGATCCTTATTCTCATTCCTGTGATGAAAGTGCTTATTCTTGTAATGGTATTTTAGGAAGGAAGACCATACTTTTGAATGAGCCTAAAAGAGGATTTCTACTGGATGTTGATTACAAATCATCCTTGGAAGACTCACCTATGTAGGTGTAGTATTGGCTCCCACTATGGGAAGTTGGGATAATCCCTAAAAGCACTCATAAAACAAATTAAATATGTACCCATGACCTAAAAATGCAAAATTGAATAACACCAAGTTAACCACTCTAAATGCGCATATAGTAAAAGCAAATATGAATTGATGAACCCAATTAAGATTTAGTTCATTGGGGCTTTTTCAAATAGAAAGTTACTTACACCAAGTCCAGGTTCAAGTTTGGAAGATACTTACAACTATTACATAGTAATTTTGGTTAATTTTATTATATTAAATTTTAATTTATGCAGAGGATTGTTATATTTTAATTAAAATTTATAATCATTATATTTAAGTTGTTTTAATTTTTTAGGTTTTTTTATCACAATTTTATTATTGTAGATGTTGTGAGTGGATGCCTTTTTTATTTTTAGGAGAATATGAAGTTCTAGTGTAATAGAATCACGTTCTCCGTACTTCTTATTTTTTATATCAAATAAATTTTGATGAGTGACGAGTGAATGCTTGATTGATGGAATTAGATTTTCTACAAGAATTTGATTATGGAAGCTTGATGTATATTGAGAGAAAAATACCAATAAACTATGTGTAGAAAATGACATTCTTTTAAGAAAGCACATCCACATGCCTTAATCAAGTTTTTTTTCTCTTCTAATTCTTATCTTTTTATTTATTAATATAATATTTGATTTGTTATTATTATTTTTATTATTATCATTATTATTTAATTTTATTAGAATTGGAATTTGAGTACATCTAAATAACTTTCCCCTTACTACATCGTAACTTCATATTATTTCTATCAACAGGGTTTGCTTTGGAAAATAAGCAATAATTCACCTTATGCTGTCACGCCCTAAGACCCACTCCAAGGGCGTGACGGTCATTTCACACTTCAAACCCGAATGCTTACAGTGTAATCTGACCCAAACAATTATCTTGTAATCGAAAGTTACCAATTACCAAATACCTGTTCAGAGTAGCGAAACAAAATCTAAAATCCTCAAAATTCAATTTCAAAACTAAAACATCCACTATCCAAAATCCATTGTCTAAATATTTGCAAACTTAAACAATTCAAGTACTAGAACAAATTTCAAAATCTCCAAAACTCAACTTTGATCTAACATAAAATTTGAAGGATCAATATCCAAATAACTTCCAAATACCAAAAGATCCAAATGAACACAACTAACAGTTAAACAAAGTCCAACATAAAATCCTAAGTCAAATCCTAATGATGACCATTCCTCAGCCTAGCCATCACTCCTCACCTGAACTAAGGATACCTGAAAAGTAGTCAACAAATGGGAATGAGCTCACAGCCCAATAAGGAACATTAATGCAGTCCATGGATCAAATATTTCAAACTCACTTGCAAAATAGGAGATATTGTAATAAATCATTTTCATAAAGCTGTGAGTAAATTTTTTTTTTTTGCCAATACATTCAAAATTTCTAATTGTATGCATTTATTTCTGATTCAAACAATTTCATATCAAATTCAATCAAAACATTCCAATAATTTATTTACTCTAGTCATCAAACATCAAAGGGTGCCTAGTTAGGTGAGACTTTTCAAATGGGTGGCTAGCCTCAAATTGTTCCTTTAAGGTGGACGGAACCAAACACTACTAGTACTAGTAACCTCTAACCGAAACCCCTAGAGACTAGGGTTCAAATCAATTACATTCCCCACCAAGAAATGTAAAGGTCAACTATTATATCCCATTGACAAGGGCCAAAAGTCAACTATTATATCCCGTTGACAAGGGCCAAACAAACCAGAGTCAAATATTTATTTCATTTATTCAAATTTACAACATATAATATCTCCACATTTATTTGTCAAAAACATAATATAAAATTCTAACATACTTTTCATGTAAAAGATCTAAGCATAAAACGGAATATAACTCAAACGTTTTCAAATAATGTGTGTATATATATATATATATATATATATATATATATATAAATTGTTTCAAAAAAAGAATTTAACAACTGCATTAATTTCCCTTACCTCAAAAGAAGTCCTCAAAAACTTTGGAGAGAAAATAATCCTGAAAATCTACTCTTCACCTAACAAAATATAAGAGGAATAACTATTACCATTTATCTATAATTTAACTAATCTATTCCTTATTTAAATAAATTAACAAATTCTCAATTTGTTTCTAATAACACAAAGCTCTGCCATTATTAAATAATACAGTACTCAGTACTTAAGTACCCATCAAAGTCTAACAATACGGAGTCCTGTTACTATTAAATATTACATACCCAAGTATCCATCAAAGTCTAATAATAGAGTATGTGAAAATCCACGAACTAGATTTCAACCATGAAATCCTTACAAAAAAAAAGTGGATGCATAGTTCCCACATGCATGCAACTAGTGCACACGCGTTTTTTTTGTTAAAAAAAACTTAAGATCTCCCAAATTCCAACAATAAATCAAAACCTTAACTTTTCACTATTTGATATTAAAACGAATAAAAAAATAATAATAAACTAACCCTAATCTAAATCGAAATCTTCACAGGAATCTTTTTTTTTTTTTTTTTTCTAGCAAAACTTAAGATCTCCCCAATTCCAACAATAAATCAAAATCTTAAATTTTCACTATTTGATATTAAAACAAATTAAAAAAAATAATAAACTAACCCTAATCTAAATCGAAATCTTCACAGGAATCTTTTTTTTTTTTTTTTTCTAAAAAAACTTAAGATCTCCCCAATTCCAACAATAAATCAAAATCTTAAATTTTCACTATTTGATATTAAAACGAATTAAAAAATAATAATCTAATCCTAATCTAGATTTGGGGTTTTCCAAAAAAAATATATCTAATGTGCTTGAAATTAACTAATGAATCTAAAATAATAATCTAGGGGTTAGAATCTTACCTATAGAGGTTTGTTCTTCAAACCTTGAAATCTGACCTCAATTTCACATTCTCTGGAAACTCTCTGCGAACAGGAATGCGATTCAGAAAAGAATAGGAAGAAGAGAATTTTCTATTTATACCTAGGGTATTATTCGTAAAATTACATTTTCACCCCTCTTCCATTTTATTAAATTAATTAATTAATTAATTTAATATCATTATTATGAATTTCCTAAATTACCCTTAAAAAAAAAAACTTGAGCGTTACATATGCAGTTCAAGATATTTTACGGCTAGATCTTCTATATCAAATGGTCTGCTGGATGGAAGTCGTTGGTCTGCCACATGGGGTGACGAAAGAAACATCTCACACTATGTCAAGTATTAATGTAAAACAACATGCTGGTTACAGATTATGGGCAATTTGCGGATATTTTATAAAATAGTTGTTAGTTATTATTTTTAAAAATAAATTTTATTTTATTTTATTTTGCATTGCTTGTTAAAACACAAAAAAATGTATTAAATTTGTTTTTAAAACGAACAAATTGTTATATTTAAACAATGCCATTAAAAAGACAAATAAAGCAGAAGCTAGAAAACCTATTAGCATCACAAATCTTTAGGCTCATATTGACACAGGGTCAATGAACAGGAACGCAATATTAGTTTTTATTACTTCACTAACATTCGTGAATATATGCTCATGGCCTTTGTACATGAAATCTCCACTTCTTGCAAAATTGAGAACCCATGTAAGTAGAGGCATTGGAATAGCAGTAGGTCTGAGGAACTCCTGGTTTATATCTTTCCATGCTTTCTCGACTTGCTTGTTAAGCTCTTGGTATGCATATTGCTCTGAGACACTATTTTGCTTCATGTAACATTCAACACTAGAGGCAATATGCCCTCTCTCTTGCTCAAACTACATAAAAAAGCAACAATTGATATAATTGATGTTTATAAAACCCTTTGTTTTTTGAGATATGAATAAGTAGCATTTTGAAAGCAATATTTCACAGTACCTTGTGGGAAGCCATGTCATCCATGTGTAGTGCCAACGAAAGGTTTGATGCCAACAATGTTAGTTCAAGAACACAAAGATAAAACAATCACACATACAGTACACGAGGTTTTAACGTGGTTCGGCCAACCATGCCTACATCCACGGATGAGAGAGAATGATTCCACTATACAATAGAGAATATTATAGAGGACAGAACCAGATACAACTATTGGGTTCCTGAAACATCCCATGTTTCCCCACTCCTTGTATCCATACCCTACTACGAGCTCTGTCACTCCACCGAGTACCTCCCATTCTTCCTCACATATCTATCCGCCTCGTATAGTCTCTACAGGTCCATCTCCATCTCAAAACTTTTTTCCCTCATGACCTAGAATATTTATAGAGATATTTCTAACAACCTTCCTTATTCTATAAGGAAGTCTAATATTACAATAATATATAAACCTAGAAATATTCTATATAATATTCTTTACAGAAAATGAATCTATACTAATTAGGAATTTGGGTCACTTCCTAACAATCTCCACCTTGGACCAAATTCCATGAAGTTAATCTTCAAGCTCTCCATGACACAAACCTTTTTGTATCATATCACCACGAAAGAGCAATCGACTCCACTTTAAGTGAAAATTCCTTTTGTTTTCATCTTATGTTCTTTGTGATCTTTTACTCTTCCAGAAATCTTCAACCCAAGATCTGATACCAGTTGTAGTGCCAGCAAAAGCTTTGATGCTAACAATGTTAGTTCAGGAACACAAGGATCAAACAATCACACATACGGTACATGAGGTTTTAATGTTGTTCGGCCAACCATGCCTACATCCACGAATGAGAGAGAATGATTCCACTATATAATAGAGAATATTATAGAGGATATAACCAAATACAACTATTGGGTTCCTGAAACATCCCATGTTTCCTCACTCCTTGTATCCATACCCTACTACGAGCTCTCTCGCTCCACCGAGTACCTCCCATTCTTCCTCACATCTCTATCCACCTCGTATAGTCTCTACAGGTCCATCTCCATCTTATAACTTTTTTCCCTCATAACCTAGAATATTTATAGAGATATTTCTAACAACCTTCCTTATTCTATAAGGAAGTCTAATATTACAATAATATATCAACCTAGAAATATTCTATATAATATTCTTTACAAAAAAGGAATCTATACTAATTAGGAATTTGGGACACTTCCTAACAATCTCCACCTTGGACCAAATTCCATGAAGTTAATCTTCAAGCTCTCCATGACACAAACCTTTTTGTATCATATCACCATGAAAGAGCAATCGACTCCACCTTAAGTGAAAATTCCTTTTGTTTTCATCTTATGTTTTTTGTGATCTTTTACTCTTCTAGAAATCTTCAACCCAAGCTCTGATACCAGTTGTAGTGCCAGCAAAAGCTTTGATGCTAACAATGTTAGTTCAAGAACACAAAGATAAAACAATCACACATACGGTACACGAGGTTTTAATGTGGTTCGGCCAACCATGCTTACGTCCACGGATGAGAGAGAATGATTCCACTATACAATAGAGAATATTACAGAGGACATAACCAGATACAACTATTGGGTTCCTGAAACATCCCATGTTTCCCCACTCCTTGTATCCATACCCTACTATGAGCTTTCTCGCTCCACCGAGTACCTCCCGTTCTTCCTCACATCTCTATCCACCTCATATAGTCTCTACAGGTCCATTTCTATCTCATGACTTTTTCCCCTCATGACCTAGAATATTTATAGAGATATTTCTAACAACCTTCCTTATTCTATAAGGAAGTCTAATATTACAACAATATATCAACCTAGAAATATTCTATATAATATTCTTTACAGAAAAGGAATCTATACTAATTAGGAATTTAGGACACTTCCTAACACCATGAGCCTAATAATTATGGAACAACCTCTGACAATCTTCGGGCCATTTAACACCCAATCAAAGGCCTCCTTTGTTGCTATCATTCCCATGCCAACAAAAAAGATTATTGTGAACATGGGGACAACAAAGCTTACTAGGGCAACACATATGAACATGGGGACAACAAATATGTTTTCTGGAAGCTTATCTATGCTATTATTGTCCCGCCTAAAAAATGATTAACTAGTTCACCTTCTAAGTACAATATGAAATATATTTATCTCACAACTCGAAATATATAGGTCATACCTCTCAAGAGTGCCATATGCATCATAGATGTCATCTTTAATTGTCACGATCCAAATTTTGGGCAATTTAAACTTAGACCCATAACCCTAGGTCAAAGGTTTGACCCTAACAAGCTGACAGTCAACCAAAACACTTCATAATTTTTTTTTCAATAAAATATCTAATCCCAAATAAATCTATTAAACTAAGATTTACCATATCATATCATTTTATTTTGTTTTGTTTTTCCAAAACCAACCATCACACTATCATCTATTTACAAGTATAATAAATATGTTAGTCCTCTTACCACCCAAGGTAATAACCCAAATATTTACAATAATCTCTACATCAAAAAGAATATTTCCAAAAATGTATTACAAACTAACAAAATAAAATCTAACTTACAATAGTCCATATAACTCAAATTAGTACATGTAAAAAATGTAATATAAATAAAAAAACAACAACCATTATTATGGTTTTTTCATTCTCTAGGGTTTCTAGAATATTTTCTGATCTTCCTGTAGTTCCTTAGAAACTATATTTGCATCTAAAAATTTTAAAAACTAAAGTGGTGAGCATTTCTACATTACTCAGTAGGGTATTTTTACACTCAAATGGGTTAGAAATTCTAGGTCAATAGAACACGATCATATGACAAAAGATAATATTACATCTACAATGTATGCCTTAAATGAAATCTCAATCATACAAATTTAAACCAATCAAAATTACCACTTTTCTTTTTTCAGCCATATATATATATATATATATATATATATATATATATATAACACATCAAACAATTCTAAATTTACAAAATAAATAAATCATTTCAATCTTGAATAATATATTCAATCATACAATTGATGTCAATCCAATAAATAATACAATTCCTTATTCTAAATGCAAATATGATGCATATGCTTGCACACAATCATGCAATGCACTATTGTTCTTGGGCTTTCATCGAAGGATACGAGTTTGTACCCAAATACACTCCCCATTCAAAGTCTTCTTGGGTTAAACTTTTGGGTTTTTCATCCTATATATCTCGCTTTCTTCTTAATTTGCCCTCTTTAGGGTCCTTCCATTTCTCATTTCTCATTTCTTTTCATTTTTGTCTTCTTCGTGGTCTTTTCATTCTCATTTCCATTTCACACAACCATGATGCATATGAAGTGCAATCAAATCATATTTTAACATCCACAATTTTTAAAGACATAATTCTATTTACTCCCATTATGTTTCATAATTTCCAAGAATTCACACAATGATTTTTTCTTCACTCTAATCACCAAAAACTTACAATTAATTTGTATATCATCAAAACATAATTTAAACCTTAGCCACATAAATCTTATTTCTTCCCAACATGCTTAATAATTTTCAACAACCAACATAATAATTTTTCTTCCACTATATCATCCCAAATATCACAGAAAAATTCTCAACAATCCAAACATCACAAAACATAGTTTATACCGTAATTTTATTTATTCCTGACAATCTCAATAATATAAACACTCATTTTAAACATATCTCAGTACTCAAAATTTTCAACAAATAATTTTGATTATTTTCAACACGAATATATCATCAATACATTTCTATAATTTCTAACATGACAACAATTAGAAAAATATATCAACCAATATTCCAATATAATTTTTTTTTTGACAACTACAACAATCCAGTAAATTCTATCACAAGAACAACAATTAAATACCAACAAATTCTAATATTTTTATCTTGCATTCTACTTTCATCCATTTCCCATTTAACATTTTCAAAGCAAAACCAAATCATTTTACACATTTAGGGTTTCCAAAAACAACCTAAATGAAAACTATACGACGATCTACTATAACCCAACAACTCACCCATTTCCATGAAGGTTTTTGAAAGTAAATAAAAGCAAAATGAAAAGCCCCAAAAAAGTCAAAAGAGAAATTTAAGGAAAACACACCCCTACCTATACAGTAGTATCCAATTGTCGCATAAAAAATCCGACTTGGTAGAAGTGCTCACCCCATTGAAGACTATCACCGTCTGAAATTTCATCATGATTGGAGGTTGTTTCATCATCAAATCGACAAAAGCACGTGGACGACGACCTTCTCTGCATCTCCCCTTTTCCTTTCTTTCTTTTCTTTTCTTTCCTCCCCCGCCCAGCAAGTCCATTATATATTATTATTATTATTATTATTAAACAAATTTTGAAGTACCACACACATCTTTTTCTATTAATAAATTTAAAACCATTATTCTTTAATTCTCATTCGACAATTATAAATTATACTCAACTTATGATTTTTCACTTCATGAAAAATAGTACCGTATTCCTAATTAAATTTACTACAAGTTTGCTCTTCAAAAAGTATAATTTGATTATAATTACCTGAAATATTTTTACTCTAAAATTCGCTTAGAACATAATATAATTAACTATTAACAAAATTCAATTTCATAAATATTAGAAACATACAATAACTTTTTTGACAACTAAGAAGTTGAAATTCGTAATAACCCTTAACCCATTAATTTTACCAATATTTATTTATCAACAAAAATTTAAGTAATATACTAAAAATTAATTCCATAAATTATTTCGGTCACTTAATTTATAAAAAAAAATGATAATAATAAAGTTCTCAATCCTTTGATATATTTTTTATATATTTTATTTTATTTGTCAAATTTCTCAATTACATCAAAGTTTTAAAAGTTAAGTTCACTAAATTCACATTTAATTAATTTATCCTTTTATATATATATATATATATATATATAGATTCACATATCATAATTTTAATCTTAATTTAATTTCAATTCAATTTTGTTTGATGTTTTGTAATTCTATGAAGGTCAAGGAAATGGCAAATGACTCGCCCTTGGTTGTGATTAGCTGCTAAATCCCACCAAGGTATGAAGAGGATATTCAGTATTGTTCAGGGCTTCATGATCTTCTTAGCTTTCCTTGAGAAGTTTTTAATGACGACCCTCTCAGCAAATATCAAAGGAAGTTCTTCATCTGCAGCTTCTCGTTGATCAGTCCAGCCAGTGGAGCCATTCTCATTTTTGGAGCTGCCTCCATTGGCCTCCTCTGATGAGTTGGGTTCTTCAGGTATATCTCGGTACAAGTGTTTCAGTATGAAAAGGGCAGTATCATAGTCCCTCCAATAGTTTCTGCACACCAAAAGGTGCCGGCCAGAAGGAAGAGCGACAACCATGTGTATTACAGCACTATTTACCAAAAAAAGCAGTCTCAGTTATCATCTTTTCATTAATGAATCTCTTTGTTACTAAGAAGTGGGGACAAGGGAAGAAATTTAAAATCTAAATATGATCTAGTTATTGTAACTTGTAAGATTTCAAAATTATCAATTTTTTCCTCAGTCCACCAAAAATAAAGTATATTTGATTTAAAATATGGAAAATGGAAATTATAGTTTAGGTATACTTATTCACAAAATGCTATAATCAACTTATGATTGTGTTAGAACTACAAAATGAGTACTTACGTATGTGATCCAATGGATGATATAAATGCATGTTCACATGTTTTGTCCTGCAATACCATTATGGAAAATCGCATTAGGTGGTGGAAAGAATTAGATGTTGCTACAAAACTACCTTTTTGCGTGAGATAGATTGGTTGAAGGATACTTCGGAAATACTTTGAGCCTCAATATGTACGGGCTAGACAAATTCTGACCAAAATAATTTCCATGACATCCATTATAGATGATATAAATGACGACGCATATGGCACGTACATTTGAAGAACTCGAGCTCTTCACCGAGGCCATTGAGAGGTTTGATACATGCAAATTTCCAACCTTCATCATTTATACTGTATGTGATACTTAAATCAGGCCTGGTTTTATTTTCAGGTGGGATATTAACAGCATAGATCACCTTCCAGAATACATGAAACACTATTATGTGCCACTCTTAGATGTGTACAAAGAAATTGAGGAAGAGATGGAGAAACAAGGAAACTAATATCGGGTTCAATATGCGATAGAAGCAGTAGGACCTTCTGCATCGACTTTGTTTTGTATACTAACATATCGTAGGGCTAAATGTTTCCATGAAGGACGCATACCAGCAATGGAAGAGTATATGAGTATAGCACTAGTAAGCTCAGGTTACTCCATGCTTACAACCTCGTCTTTCATAGGTATGGGAGAAATCGTAACAAAGGAGGCCTTTGATTGGGTGATGAGTGACCCCAAGATTGTCACAACATCAACTATAATTTGTAGGCTCATGGATTGTTGATACACGGTCCAAGTGGAGGTAGTCGTCTGGCTCTCAAGGGCTAGATGGAACGCTTAACTGAGTTCATCAATTTAACCTACTCGAGATGCAAATGGATTTGTTCCCTGCACAAAAGTATGTCTGGACGGATTGTCCGGGCACGCTCCTTTGACGCTTAAATTAGTAATTGGCTTGCGCAAGTAAAAGAGGTTTGTAGAAAGAATGCAACACACCTTTCTTGGTTTCTAAGTGGCTATTTATGCTTGTTCCAATGTAATGCCTTTTCAGGTATCTTAATAACACCGTAATTGCGCTTGATTGTGCGATATTATGACATTGACTACCGATGTATAATGGTTGTCTTACTTGATGAGCCATCAAAAGTGGAATGTCCCTTTATAACGACTGCATTTATCATGGAGCGTGCCTAGTGTACAATATGGGCTTTGAAGGTGAATAAATGCTTGGAGGTCAGTCGGGCACTTTTGCTGTTTCCATTTAAGGATCGCCCGTTTGCATCCTAGTTTTGGGACAGACGGATCAATCACACAACCTTAGGGCCTTTCTGGCATACAACAGCAAGTGCATTCCCCCAGACAGCCATAAGCATGTATGGTTGCTAGACGACCTTGCAGAGAAGGTCCCACATGGATGACATCAGTTCACATAAGGTATTCTAAATATAGTATTTCTTGTTAAGGTATAATTTGACCTTGACCTTAAAGCTAAATCAAACATATTTACTGCATTGTTCTTCTAAACCATATATGCAGTTTGAGCAAAAGAGAGGACATGTTGCCTCAGGCGTTGAATGTTACATGAAGCAATATGGTGCCTCTGAGGAAGAGGTATACGATAAGTTTCAGAAGCAAGTTGTGGATGCATGGAAGGATATTAATGAGAGTTCCTATGACCTACGGCTATTCTGATGCCTCTCCTAATGCGTGCGTTTAATCTCTCTCAAGTGATAGATTTGATCTACATAGGGAAAGATGGGTAGACTCATGCTGGAAAAGTGATGAAGAATAATGTTGCATCACTGCTCATTCACCCTATAGTATGACCAAATGGATCAGGTTGATCACCATCTACATATTCTGTCTTACCTAAGAAGTAAGATGAATAAAAATGATTGTAATAATATGGGAGAGACACATAATGTTTGCTACTAGTTTCTCTGTCAATTTCCTAGTGTTTTACATCATATATACCATCACTTGGGCTAAATGTATTAATGTTGCATTCTAAAAATTCCATCCTAAGATGCAAACATAAGCAGGTTTAATTGATTTTCATTTTCTATTTCTTGCATCCATTTTAATATATGTTTAAAACACTTTGATCAAGTTTGAAACTTTTCTGTCATTCAAAAATCACGTGATGGAGAAAATTCCTCATAGAAAATCACTTGATGGAGAAAATTCAAAAAACACGTGTATTCATTGTGAAAGTTACCAGGAAAAAGATATTTTGGCTAGACCACTTACATGGCCTTATTAGTAGAAGAGGGTTTAGAACATACAAAGAGATAAAAAAACATAAGAATTCATCTTAACCGGTGAATTATTATAATATTAGACATGCTAAAAGTTTTATTATATATCATGTAAAAAAAAAAAAAGGTTATGATATTGTATAAGGTTTGAATTTGAAGTTCAAGCTCATTAGCCTATGTAGAGATTAAATTTTTGCACAAAAAGAAAAAGAAAAAAATGTAGAATCAATTCAATCAACTCATCATTTTTCAAGCAAGGATTAAGATATTATAATTTACAGAAAGATGATAATTATATTTTACAAAAACATTGAAATAATAAATATATTGAAGTTATTTTTTTAAATAAAAATATATATGTGTAATAACATTTGTTATATTCAGTAATAATCCATAGAACTTGAAAATACATTTAATTTTAAAATATCATTTCATATAATTAATTTGAAAAAATTCAAGGATGTAAAAGAAATGATAATCTCTCTCTCTCTCTCTCTCTCTCTCTCTCTCTCTCTCTCTCTCTCTCTCTCTCTCTCTCTCTCTATATATATATATATATATATATATATTATTTTTATTTTAAAAAAATATTTATAATTTCATTTAGAACTTTATTTATTACTCATTATTTAATTAATATACACAAGGTATATAAAAAAAGACTCACTAAAAGAATTACCATGAGAAGGTCTTATATTTTTAACAATAAGTTAAAATAAATTTGCAAAAATAAGACAATTAAAATTAATATATTTTTTAACATTTTATTTATAATATTTAATTTTGTGTATAGATATGTCATAAGATTGGGTTAAATATAGTACATGTAATTATAAACAATAACGAGGCAAGTAGCATAGGTGGCTAAGTAGCCACGACTTATGAGATAAAATCACCACAAATTGCCAAAAATTAGTGATAAATCGAAAAAATAACTAAAAAACATGATTAATTAAGATAAATTATCAAAATTCCAACAAAAATTCATTGAGTGAAATTCCCACATAATTTCCCATATCGGTGATATTTTGGAGAACATTAATCATGATTTCCAAGTTCATAAGCTTACCATATCTACAAATTGACATGTCAAAGAAGTTCGAGAATAATTTTTAGAGGATTATAAATGTTTTTTAATAATTAAATTCACTTTAAAAATATTTACATGTTTAATTAAGATTATATTCTAATGGTGCTGAAAACAAATTAAGATGAGACTTGGAATCAAATTTACTTTGCAATGAAAGAAATTATGCTTAGTAGACATATGTATGTTTTTGAAAAGGATGGATGTTAATTTCAGATTTTGCTTTGAACACTTTAGGGAATGCAACTTCAAATGACCAATAATTCACGACAACTCATTATTTTGACTTCAAGGCATTAATTCATATTTTATCCATTTGAGAAATAAGAGTTATCCTTATAAAAAAATATATATAATATTTATACGTAACAACTTTCCTCTTAAGCAAAGTACCCAAGACAGACTACAAAATCTATACCACAGATAACTTACCAAACAAAATATCTACTAGAAGTTAAAAATATAAAAGATAAGAGAGAAAGAGAGAAAAATGAACTTTAAATTTGGAAAAGAATAACTGCAAGGAAGATTTGACCAATAGAAAATGATATCAAGGATGATTATTACTATTAATAAAAACAAAAGTACTTGCATAATTAGGGATGAAACTTGGTGAGTTGGCTCGAACCCAATCTACCTATGGACGAGTTTGGATAATCATTTCTAACACTTAAAATGATTGGGCTTAGGTTTAGTATTCTTCAACTCTAAACTCAATTTTAGTTGGGTTATTACCAAGGTTGTGACATCTTGCATCTAACCAAAACTTGATATAATATTTATATAATAATTATAATTTATATTATTATGGACTCATAGACATTTTTTATGTGTGTTCCTATTCGATGACGATACTCATTTGTTGTGAAAAATGATTATTTGAAAACCCTTTTTAGGTTTTTCTTTTAGATCATCCCTTATTTCATTTTATTTTTAATAAAGAAAAATAAAATAAGAAAGAAAATTTTAGATGATTCCTTTTTGAAAAAAAAAAGAAAAAAAAAAAGACAAGTTTGTGAATTAGGAATGAGTTTGGGAATCAAGTTACCAAGGCATAGGGATAAGTTGTACGTAACATCCCTCTAAACCTGTATATTTATGATCTCTACGAAGCAAGCGAAATGAATTATGATAATTAAATAATCTATTATAGATACCCAAAAAAAGAACACAAATATAAAACAAGTCATGATGTTTGTCATGTTATAAGAATGTATAAAATAAATGATAAAAGAATTTGCATAAATTTATTTATGAAATTAATAAAAAAAAAACTTGGGTTTAATTATTTCTAAATTCAAAGGATTAAAAAAAGTTTATTTACATAAAAAAAAAAAGTTATTCCAGTATGATGATTCCAATCTATTTTAAGTACAAAAGGAAGTTTGATTTATTTTTTTTATTTACCAAAAATGCTCCGAAGTACTTTTCTTAAAAATAATAATAAAAAAGAATAATTTTCACAAAATCTATTTACCAACATTCCAATTTGATTTTCATGTAGAGAGAAACTATTTTTATAATTTTTATTAGAACATGATTTTTACAATTTTTTTTAAAGTATCCAAATCTAATAAGAACTTTTACAAATTCTTTAAGAAAAGGATTTTTAAAATTTTATTTAAAAAATTGATATTTACAAATTACTTTTAAAAAAGATTTTTTACAAATTTATTTAGAAAAGAATAAATATTTGGATCCAATTTTAATTACAATATATATATATATATATTATTTTAGTTTTCATTGAAAATAAGATTTTTACAATTTTATTTACATAAGTATGAAAATCCAAATCCGTTTTATTTACTAAAATGCATTTTTTTTTTTTACTATTTTTATTTAGACATGATTTTTACAATTTTTTTTTTTTAAAAAAAAGTTTATGATTTTATTACAAAAAAAAAGGTTTTGCCATTTATTTTTTTTAACAAAGGTTTTAATGTTTTATTAAAACAAAATGCTTTCTAGATTTTATTTTATTTTAAAATGATTTTCACAAGTTAAAAAAAAAACAAAAAACGAAAACTTTACAGTTTTATTTTTTTTATTTTTAAATGATTTTCCAACTGTATTTACAATTTATTTAAAAACAGATTTTACAGTTTTATTTAAAAATACATTTTATGTTTTATTTCAATCTTACTTTTTTTTTTTTTTTTTAGAAAAAAAAAAGAAAAAGAGAAGTCCAAATTTATTTTTCTCCTCTCTCTCTCCCTCCACACGCTCATTAATTTTAATGTTAAGGTATCAGCCCAATTGACTTGATTTATATCAACTTAAACTTTTGGTCTAATAGGTACCTTGATACAATGGCAAAGCCTTGATTTATACAGGAGGTCTTGAAGGTAAACTGTGAAATGTGTGCCATTTATTTATAATATAGTCATCATAATATTTAAATATGGGACATTTTATGCATTCATCATCAAAAGATCAAATAAAACAACAGAGATCGATACAACAAATCCACGTTACATAATAAAAAGCAATATCAAACCGAGGCAAACAAACCTGAATAGACCAAAGCCATCAAGCAGCAATTGAAAAAACCACAAAGGGTTTATCCCCATACATAGTATACTTTGGAAAATGAAACAGAAGCTAGAATATACCATCTATATTTGTGTAATATATCTCCACTCTCATATTGGCACAGGGTCTATGAGCAGCATTGAAATATTATTTTTCATCACTTCTCCAAGATGTGTGAATTCATCTTTCTGCTGTGAGAAAATTTCATGCAATATAATCAATCCAAGCATACGAAACTTCTGCCATTAAAAATCATTTTTGAAAAAAAATGAAAATGAATTTAGGATCATACTTACCTCTAGCCATTGTTTAGCTTTCTGTAATTGGTGAAGTGTTGATTTCCAAACTCTAATATCTCCTTTGTTTTGATGGTGTATATTCTAAAGATAACAATAGAGCGAGTTCGGGACCATTTTCTAAAAACTTTATAACAGTGGCTTCCATCAAACCATGTTGCTCTTGCCACCATGTTGAGCAATTGGTGGAACGTGCTCCTTAACCGCAGTGAAAGAGGGATGGTGGAGGACGTGGTCAAAGTGCTGGACCACATCATGAAGTGCTGGAATGTGTATTAGCTAACATTCTCCCACTTGGTCCACACTTTAACCTAATGTCCTATCTCAATCCATCAATTATCCCCATTAAGTAACAAATACATGAATCATGGCAATAAGTCCCCTATTTAACGAGTGTTACTTCCATGTATTACAGTGTACTCATTTCTTAACATTATACTTTATGTGGCAATATTACTTAATGAATAAACCCTATGTTCATTCTTGGTCCAATGAAGTTAAATTTTCTCAAAATTAAAAATGCACATCAATATGAGAAACATCATAATAAGAGTTTGTACAATAGAAACTACATAAGGGAACTAAGTCCCATGTTCACTACATGATCCTTGAATTTCAACGGTGGCATGCCCTTAGTCAAAGGATCCGCGATCATCAATTCAGTGCTAATGTGCTCAATAACCACTTTCTTTTCTTTAACACGTTCTCTTATGGCTAGATACTTAATGTCGATGTGTTTGCTTCGATTTCCACTTTTATTATTCTTCGCCATAAAGACTACAGCTGAATTGTCGCAATATATACTCAATGGCCTAGATATTGAATCCATAACTCTAAGCCCGGAAATGAAACTCTTAAGCCATACACCATGTGAAGTAGCCTCAAAACAAGATATGAACTCAGCTTCCATAGTAGAAGTAGCAGTCATGGTCTGCTTAACGCTCCTCCAAGATATAGCTCCACTGGCCAATATAAAAATGTATCCAGATGTTGATTTACATGAATCAACATAGCCAGCAAAGTCTAAATCTAAGTAGCCAACAACCTCTAAATTGTTTGTCTATCTGTACATAAGCTTGTAATCTTTGGTTCCTTGAAAATATCTCATCACTTTCTTTGCATCTTTCCAGTGGTCTTTACTTGGGTTACTCTGATATAATCCTAACATTCCAACAGCAAATGCAATGTCAGGCCTCATGCAGACCTGAGCATACATCAGACTTCCAACTGTAGAAGCATATGGAATGTTCTTCATTTGTTCCCTCTCAAGATCGTTTTTTGGGCATTGGTCCAGATTGAACCTATCACCCTTCACTATAGGAGAAACACTAGGTGAACAATTCTTCATCTGAAATCTCTCTAAAACTTTATTGATATAGGTTTCTTGAGACAAACCTAAGATACCTTGAAATCTGTCTCTATGGATCTTAATGCCAATGACATAAGATGCCTCACCCATATCCTTCATGTCGAAATTTTTAGAGAGGAATTGTTTCACCTCATGAAGTAAACCCTTATCATTGGTTGCAAGTAAGATGTCATCCACGTATAAAACAAGAAAACAAACTTTACTCCCACTGACCTTAAGGTATATGCATTGATCCATAACATTTTCTTCAAAACTAAATGAAGAAATTATGTTATGGAATTTTAAATACCATTAGCGGGATGCTTGTTTTAAACCGTATATGGATTTCTTAAGCTTACAAACCAATTGCTCACCATCACTAGAGGGGAATCCTTCAGGTTGTTTCATGTAAACCTCCTCCTCTAGCTCTCCATCAAGAAATGCTGTTTTCACATCCATTTGTTGCAATTCCAAATCAAAGTGGGCTACTAATGCCAATATAATGCGTAAGGAATCTTTCTTAGATATCGGAGAAAAGGTTTCCGTGTAATCGATTCCTTCTTTCTGAGTGAACCCCTTTGTAACAAGTCTGACCTTGTATCTCTCAATGTTGCCTAATGAGTCTTTCTTTGTCTTAAAAACCCATTTACAACCAATGGTTTTTGCACCATTAGGCAACTCAACAAGGTCCCAAACATCGTTGCATTTCATGGAACTCATCTCATCCTTCATGGCATTGTACCACAATTCTGATTCTTTACAACTCATGGCTTGTGAAAAAAATTCGGGATCATTTTCGGCTCCTATATTGTAGTCACATTCCTATAGATACACTACATAATCATTAGGAATTGCTGACCTCTTAGTTCGAGCAGACCTTCTTAAGGTTGCACCAATATCTTCTAAGGAAGTATGAGGTTCAACTTGTTGTTCAGAAGTGTCAGGCAACTCCTAATCAACTTGATCTACTGGAATGTTGTCAACAGCTTATGGAACTTCAACGACTGGTTGAACTTCAGTGATTGTTCATTCTACACCCGATTGTACTTGAGGGGTGTTATGAACAATAAACAATCTATCACTTGAAGTGGAAGGTTGAGACTCTGTATGATCAATATCGGAAACTATGTTTCTGAATAGATCGCTTCCACTGACCAAGTCATATTCAAGAAATTTAGCATTTCTCGATTCCACAATCCTAGTGCTATGAGATGGACAGTAAAATCTGTACCCCTTAGACTTTTCAGCATATCCAATGAAATACCCACTAATAGTCCTTGAGTCCAATTTCTTCTCCTGTGGATTATAAATTCTCACTTCAGACTAGCATCCCTAAACATGCATATGTCGCAAACTCGGTTTCCAACTTTTCAATAACTCAAATGGCGTCTTTGGGACAACCTTGGTTGGAACTTGGTTTAATATATACACTACTGTCTTAAGTGCTTTAGTCCACAAGAATTTAGGAAGTTTTGAGCTGCTAAGCATACTCCTCACCATGTCCAATAAAGTTCGGTTTCTTCTTTCTGCTACACCATTTTGGTCTGGAGAACCAGGCATGGTGTATTAGGCAACAATCCCATGTTCTTGAAGAAACTTCGCAAATGGCCCAGGTGATTGTCCATCTTCCAAGTATCTACCATAATATTCTCCACCTCTATCTGATTTCACGATCTTAATTTGTTTACCACATTGTTTCTCTACTTCTGCCTTGAAAACTTTAAAGGCTTCTAAAGCTTCATTTTTGTTATGAAGTATGTAGAGATACATGTATCGTGAGAAATCATCTATGAAAGAGATGAAGTATTTCTGACCATGAGAGTCCATGTCAAGACTACATATATCAATATGTATGATCTCTAGTATGGCAGAACTCCTAGTAGCACCTCTCTTTGACTTGTTGGTCTGCTTTCCCTTAATGCAGTCCACACAAGTCTCAAAATCAGTAAAATCTAGAGTACTAAGTACCCCATCATTCACCAACCTTTTGATTCTATCTATGGAGATGACCTATTCTTCGGTGCCCCAATGTAGAGGAATCCTCATTAACAACACATCTTTTAATGCCAGTTTGGACATGTAATGAATTATGAGTGGTATCATTTTGTAAGAATATGCAATAAAGACCATCAGACAAAATACCATTCCCAACACAATCAGATTTATAAATCAAACTGAAAGATGTTTCTGAAAAATGAAAGGAATATCCAAACGGTACAAGTCTAGAAACTGAAATCAAGTTTCGTGAGAAACTTGGTACATAAAAGGTCTTTTGCAATTCTAAAACAAAACCACCATTTAAAGTTAAATAACATGTCCCTATTGCTTCCACATGCGAGCCCATCTTGTTTTCGGATAAGATGAATTGCTCACTTGTCACTGGCTTCCTTAGGTTTTGCATACCCTGCAAAGAATTTGAAATGTGGATTGTAGATCCAGAATCAATCCACCATGTGTTGGTAT